>CAAKHD010003387.1:57239-67239 GCA_901007705.1 Fistularia tabacaria | reverse complement strand
AGCCATTTACAAAATGTGTAATCATGTTGGTAGAACTGTATTTACATAAATCTTAATTTGTACTACTTCTACCCAGCAATCACTTGTTATTTCTAATAGATAATACAGATTATCTGTTTGTGTATTCATGATTTGCCTAATTCTGACTTTTTTTTAAGAAAATGTAAACATATAATAACAGCTGATCCCAGAAAAATAAAGAGAAACTACACTCAACTTGATTTTATTTTTTTCATTTCATCATTTTATTATTATCATAATCATCATCATCATCATCATTAGTTTTCTTCGCATTTTGCTGTTCTAATTACACTGATTCAGAATTAGTTGGGACTCCTGCTACGCACATGTAATAAAAAATAGTTCATCATTGCGGCTCAATATACACGTAGGTCAACAAAAAAAATTGAAAATATATCAAATACGTTTATTACTTTTTTTTCCACTTTATGAGGGCGAGCTTCCTGCTTTCCCGCTAATATGGAGTCTGGGGTTAGGATTAGGGACAAGAAAAGAAGGGTCATTCATCACTTCATTTGTTATCATTAGCACATAGATTTAACACATCCAATGTTTTGGACAATCTTGGGTGTATTAAGCATTGAAAATCATGATTTCTTATACAAAATCCCTCAAGTTTTTTCCAGATTTTATCGCCGTCTGACATATTGACAAAGAGCCTGGGTGTGTTGTAAAAACAAAATTAAATAATATTAGGAGATAAGGACCTTTATACAGTGTTTTCTTCATTTCTATTTATTCATGCAGAGATACTTCATGTACTTAGGTAAAGGATCCGAGGGGCTCCTGGTGTTACGACAGGTTGTAATTATTCATCCCGTACGCTAGGCGGCGCTCGTTTTTAATTTGACACGTTTAACAAGGACACCGTATTTTATTTTGAAATCAAGATTTCGCATTGAACGCTCACGAATGAGCGGAGGGGAAAACAAAGTAACAAATACAAATAAATACTGTGTGAGTAAGAGAATAAAGAATTAAACAAAATAAATGTATTCGGCTGATGTTAGACTGTATTGAACAAATGTCAATGGCAATGCGTGCCGCCAGATCGAGAATAAACGTGTATTTTCTTATATACATTGTTGAAAATATTAGAGATTTTTGATTTCTACGTAATTTAGTAAATGTAAAATGTAATGGTTGAGTTTTGCAACTCCGTTCTAAGTCGTGACTGGCGCCGCCGCTCGTCGCCCATAATGCACCGCCGATTCTTACAACTTCCTCTTTCCGCCATATTGCAGAACCGGTAAGATGTCTTTTCACTCTGTCATCTTCAATCTACTCTTTATCGAAGCCATCTAAATGTATATTGGCCTACTTTGGGATTCTCCGCGAAGACAAACTACTCAGTGCTCGATCGAGGGGATTATTGTGTCGGTTCAAAACTCCAAACGGTCGCATTTTGGGTGATAACCGTCATCGCCCGTCCCCCCGCTCGGCCTAGCCGTCGTTGCACCCTCAGCACCCACACTGATGCTGAATTCCGCGAGTGCACAGCCCAGGATTATTTTCTGTCTTTTGGATTAATTTCGCCCCGGTAAATTCATTTCACACCATTGGATTTATTCACACATCATACGCGGTCGACACCGCTTGCGTATCGGCTACGAGGAGCTTAGTCGAATTGCTCAGTGTATTTTTTTTAGCAAGCTAGCGCGCTAACTTCACCCTTGTGCTCTCCGGTGCCCAGGACCATGCTGTAGTGCCTTTTCTTCGGGAAGTGTTTGATAGAGTACGGCGGCTCAGTGTTTGCTGAAGCAGTCGTCAAGGTTTTAACGTCATTTGTTGTTAATGTCCGTTCAGGTCGTAACAAAAGACTTGAGCTGTAGGAACATGGTCAGTAACAGCGAATAATTCTGTTAAGAAGTGTAGTAGTAAGTTAGGTGGGTCAGTGTTGAACGTGCCTTAAGCACATCTCAGTTAAACTTGAGATATCTTACGTGTGTTGTTCGTCTACAGTAAGAATTGACCATTAATGTCATAGTTAAAAGTCACCAAGTCGGTGCTTCAGTGTTCCCCAAATAAATGGTAAAGAACATTTCAAAAGTATTCTTATGGTCTGCAGTTTTTCTGTGATGTCCCCTGCCAGGTCCTGTTCACATAACATGTTTTTTAATGTTCCTCTCTTGTCTTTGCAGGCATCATGGTGCGCATGAACGTTCTTGCAGATGCCCTGAAGTGCATCAACAATGCAGAGAAGCGTGGGAAACGCCAGGTCCTCATCAGGCCCTGCTCCAAGGTCATTGTGCGCTTCCTAACCGTCATGATGAAGCACGGTGAGTGTCTTGTAGTGCATTACAGAAATGATTATTTTTCATGTTAGAAAAAGAAGGAAAGTGGAAGTGTTCTTGATCCCTGTCGCCAGACAAGATTGACAGCGTTAGGTGTTGAAAGATATGTAGGGTCACTGCTAAACAGTTTTGACTTGAGACAGTCTTTTTGTTGGTCACAGTGCCGAATGTTTAGCTGTGATCTGTGTTCATCTCATTTCTAGGTTATATTGGTGAGTTTGAGATCATTGACGACCACAGAGCCGGGAAAATTGTCGTCAATCTCACAGGAAGGCTGAACAAGGTAAGATTTTTTCATTTATCTTAATAATAATGCATTAGTCACATCATCTAAGATACATAAGCTCCACAAGTAAAGTATTAATGTGAGTAGTATTCACCGGACTTGATGGTACGCCTTGCTCAAAGCATTCGCTGATGTTATTTTGGTTGTGTGAAAATAACCAATGCTGCTTTGTGGCCTTTTTTTAACTTATCCACGTGAGTACGGGTTTGGCCTGTCAGTTCAGGATCAAAGTAGTTATAAAATTGAAATATTCCACAACTTATTATTCAGGAACTATTTTGTGTTAGAATTAAATTAAGTGTAACAAATGAGAATAGTTGGTTTTGGTGTCATTTTATGTGCATTTTTTATTTTTCACATTGGTTTTAAGAGCACAGTTGCCAGCACTGGGTCGTTTTTCTGTAACCAAACGCCCCCCAAACACTGCTGCTGATAGTTTCTACTCCATCCTGCTGCTTTTGTCCTTGTCACTGACCCACCTGATTAAAAGCGTTCTCCAAAGGCAAACTTAAAAGTTATGGAAGGGTTCTTACATCTGAGCACACGGTGGCTGCACCGTGTCCTTATCTCGAAGATGGAGCGTCTGTCTAGTTAGTGGTTGGTGAAAGCGGTCCTCGTTCACCTTTTAATTATTGTAACTTGATGAGATGATGAAATCAGTTCATCTAGGGTTTAATGTTTGATTTATGCTGTGTCGTTTATCCTTGATTGCGTGTGAATAATTGTTTCTTGCGTCTCTGCAGTGTGGTGTGATCAGTCCACGCTTTGATCTCCAGCTCAAGGACCTGGAGAAGTGGCAGAACAACCTGCTGCCCTCTAGACAGTTTGGGTGAGATTTCACACACATCACTGAACAGCACTTTGAATTGTGAACATGAGGTACTGAAGTTTGCAGGGGGCAGGGATTTTTACTAGGAAATTTCAATCCCGTTGATCTGCGTGTCATTGTGATTCTTGGGCTATGCTGTGTAAAGAAAATCCAGAAGACTGGCAGATGTTTTCATATTGTTTGAGTCCAGATGCTTTTTAGTGATGATAAATTCAATATAGCCTAAGGTGTGAGACATAAACCAAAACAGCCACAATCAATGTCTTGATAGGCCCCTAAATTCAAACTGTTGGTGTGTACATATGTAAATCTCACCCCTGGATGACGGGAGTACTTGTATCCAATCCTGGTTATCTCCCCTCCTAAATCCCATTTATGAATGACACTTCTATGGACTACAGCTTGTTACCTTTTACTCTGGCTGGTGTACATCTAAGTGAAGGAGGCTTGTCTGGAACCTATCCGATGTGCTTTACACATTTAATTTGGGGTGTGCGTACGCGCGCGTGCACAGTCCTTGGGCAGACTTCAAAGATTGAGCTCAGATCGTGATTAATCTTTGACTGGCTTGAATCTCTTGGTATTGCTACTGGTGTGTTGCAGTTTTATAGTATGTCGTCGGTGGATGAAAGGCAGCTGATTTTTAAAAACGGTCTTGCTCGATGTTGTTGCTGTCAGCAATCTTTGTAATACTGATAACTCAGCCATAAATTTCCCTTTTTAAATGTGGAAATGTCTTCGGGGAAACAGTGATGTAGAAGTCACGAACAGCCTGGGCTCTGGGTGCAGGATATACATTCAGCTGACATTTTCATACAAAATTAACCTTTTTAATGTTGAAATTCACTTACTCCCTGCAGGCTGCAAGCAGCATTGAGGTGGGAGTCCATGCAGCTACTTAGTGTTTCGGTACATCTGGCTTATAAATATTGTTTCTAATTTAAACTTCCTTTGGATGAGTTTCAATAAATGTAATCCTGCTAGGTTTCTTGAGCTCTTCCGAACCGAACATCTTAACGCAAACCAGTGTTTCATTTATCTGCCATTTCTCGACAAACTGTCTGACTTTATCGTCTCTGACACCTGCATCACCTGCACAGTACATTAAGAGTCTTTGGGGGAGGAACAGATATCCTATTAAATATATCGAGAGACTGGATTGAATCTATTAAATGGCTTTGTTGCTGAGATGCTTCGCTAGCCAGCCTGTGATTCTCCTCGTCCGCATCACTTATGACTGTATTTGTTGAGCTGTGCTTCGACTGACTAGGCTGCCGGAGGCGACACCTGTGATCGCACCAGGAGCACCACGTGGTGTTTTGGTTGCGTTCTCGGAGCTTGCTTCCCGTCTGCTCCGCGCTGAAATGCACTGCAAGTCAGTTTTTGAAAGAGAGCTTTGTCAGTTGAGTGGATCGAGTGAGACAGGAAGTCAGGCGTGGAGACATTTTGGGATTTGGATTTTTAAAAATAAAGACGGTACAATCTTTAATTTATCTCATCGCTTTGATGTGATGCTGCAGCTCCGCTTCAGCTGTCAGGACTGTTATCGCAAAAGGTTTATCTTTGAATTTGAAAAACACTGCGGGCTTGGCTGGTTTAACACGGGGAAGTGGCAGGAGAAACATATTAAATTTCCCCTCATAGTTCGTAAACCGCGATCACAGAAGAGTGGAAGGGTTAAGTGAGGGCAACAGAAAGATTGCAAACAAACCTGTTGAATTTGCTGATGGAAGTGACCATCCCTGGCCACGCTATGTCCTGACATGTTGTCTTGTTCCTGCAGATACATTGTACTGACCACCTCAGCTGGCATCATGGACCATGAAGAGGCCAGACGGAAACACACAGGAGGCAAAATCCTTGGATTCTTTTTCTAAATGTAAAGAACTGCAAATAAAAATAACCAGGGGAGAAAAAAAACAAACCGCTCGTCTTTTTCTTGACTCATTCTAAATGTCTTGTGGAGACGTTTAAAGGAAGAATCCCTCCATCCACAGATTGGATCTTCAGATGGCGGGTAATCAGAGTATAGAGAACAACATTATATATTAAAAGAAATTTACAAAAGACATAATTGTTATTAAGATGGCCGTGTGTGTGTTTGATATGATCTAGGAATCGGGGGATGGGGGGGGGGGCACTTCGTTCATCGCCATCATGTACTCATGCCACAGCTTGCCTCCCTGTCAGACCCTTAAATAAGTGCCTGTGTTGCAGCTGTACCCCGGTGGCTGCTAAGAGCCGCGACATCTTCGCTACACGGCCAGCAGCTTGTAAAAGCCTCTGGCTTTCAGCCCACCCCTACCCCCATCATCACCGCTGCCGGTGTGACCTTTTCCGAGGTCCTTGATGCGTTTAGTCTTGTCCACATCCTCTCCGGAGTCCTGACGCTGACCTCCGATGAAGAGTCTACAGTGTGCTAATGCGTCAGTTCTGTACTGAGAGCCCCCCCACCCCTGAGGCCCCCCTCATGGTTTCATAGCACTTAAGTGCTGCCCTGGAGAAGAAAAACTTGGTGCTGCTGTAAAGCTTGAAGGTGCCCAGCTGAGGAGATGAGTGCAGGAGTCGGTCTGCGGCTGTTGACATTTAATCCTCCTCCAGGGACTCATCCCCCCTCCCCTCCCGCCATTGGGAGAAGTTGAATTTGGATGCTTTTAAAAGGATGACTCTCACAAAGTTATTAGCTCTAACAAGCTGCAACTGGAATTATAAATACTGGAAAAATACTGGATAAATCTTTCAGATCTAATCCCTGCTTTAATTTAGGGTGATTAAAAAAAGTTATTTAAAGCGAGATGTTTGTAACTTGTGTCCCTTCGAATCCGTGTTATTCGCACTTTTCATGAAATACATAGAAATAAAACATGCAGGTGAAAGTGTGTCCAGGGAGGCGTGGGAGTGGGGCAAATGTAAATTCCCATAAAGCTGAGTTTTGAAGCTGTTGATTATTGCACTTCAAGGGGCAAATAAAATAAATCTGATGTGGGAGTCCCCAAACTCCCACCTGGGGTTGCTAGGCAACTCCAACAGGATGCCCGGCTCGGCCCCAAAACATCATCCGAGCAGCTGGTTCCCTTAGCGACGCCGCGGGAAGCCGTCTTTCGAGACGGCGGCGCGGGCTGGGGGTTGCCAGATTGGACTTTTCCGCCCAGCTGGAGTCAATTTTGATGATTGTTCGAGTGGAAACTCTGCTTTGGGTAACATTTGAGTGTTTGAAAAACAAACGGATAATTCCAATCCAATTAAAATTCTTAAGTCTGCTTTTTTTTTGTACAATCATGGTTTGAATAATTCATTTGAACCTCTTTATCTAACGTTGTATTCTGTAGAAGCGGATATGAATTCGTTTAGTCGCGATGTTTCCCTCTTAAATATGTTCTGTTCCTTTTTCCACTTTTTGTGATTGATTAATTAACTAACTAATTTATTCGAACCGGTCCACTTTTTTACCTGAACTTCCCGTTCCGGATGGCCTCATGCTGCTCTCGCGAGATCACGGCTGTCGTGTGGCGCAAACACCGTCCTCGTCTCACGGTGTGTCGGACTGAGGAGACAATCTGCGTTTGTGAAGGCCAAAAAAAAGGTAAATAAGGAAAAAAATTACGCTCAACTACGATAGTTTCATTACAGATCTCGCACTGGCTGAAGGAAGAAGTGTTCTAATCTTTTATTGGGAGTAAATGTATACTTATTTTCACAATGGTGTTCAAACAAAGTGTAGATTGTCTTGAAACGTGTTTCTCTGTACAACGAAATCCTTAGTTTGCAATCCACAGTGAAGCCAGATAGCTCGCAAAAAGCAGAATAATAACAATTTCACTTTATTGCAACAAGCTGTAAGTCTAGAAATAGATTTCTTAGATCGTTAGCAGGAATAAGATTACAAAAGATGACATTACGATAAGATAGATGTGATAGTGAGGAAAAGCAAAATCTATCTGTCTATCAGACACACACACAAGTACCCTCCAGCGCATCCTTGCAACTGTAGTTCCGCCGGTGAACACTAGAGGGCAGTGTCGACACGCCTGATTTCCCCGGGCTGCTGCTATCACTCAGGCAAGCGGCAGCTCTAATTATGATTGATTTTGAGATAACACTGTTGATGCTGGAGTAGAGGTGTGTGTGTGCGTGTGTGTGAATGTCCAGAGAGGAGAGAGAGTGTCATTCCCTTGCCCGCTCGCTGGGCATCACGCTTGTCACATCCTGCTCCAAGGGAAGAAGGACCGGTCGATTGGAAGCGAAAAGTAGAAAGGACTCTGGTCGATGTTTTGGAAAATTCAAATGTCAGGAATCCAATTTGGGTCCATAAGGGTGTTTATTCAACAGAGAAAAGATAGTAACTTTATTTACTCTGTTTAGATAAAGTTAATATAAATTTCCTTTGGAATTGAAGTATTCTAAGTAAAATGTGCAGTGGCGTTCTAGCGTTCTCGCCCCATGTTGAGCGACCTTTGCCCCCCGTCGTGCCGGGGAACAGCTGGCGTGCCATATATTTTCTACGACGCACACGACGGCTTCTCTTTTAGAAACGCGATAACCTCCATTTTGGCGTAAACAAACGCTCCGCAGTCGCCGACACAGAGTGGAGTCGACGGCGTTATGCAGCGCAGCCGCCACTTCCCTGGCATGTGATTTATTCCGACGCAGCTCCGACAGGCAACGGTATCTACAAAGACCCGGGGAAATTCTGGGGATGAATGGCTGAACGGTTCCCCGGAGGAAGATATGAAAATGTGTCTTTTGTTAGGCGGGCGGGAGAGGAGGGCCGTTGTCTCCTCGCAGACGACCAATCCGTGCGCGCCAAGGTGAAATAGAGGGCTCCGCATTGTCACATGGTCATTTCACTGATACACTTATCTCATGTTTTTCACTCTCTGCCCCCATCTCTGCCTCGACGCCTTATTTACTAGGCCACAGCGGGGAGGTAGGAGAGTTGGGTGGCGCACACACACACACACACACGCACACACACAAATACACATACACATACACACACACACATGCGCGGTTATGTGTGTATGATGAATGAGATAGTTAGGGAAGGCCCGAAATTTATGGCTGTGAACGCGGCCATCCGTTCTGCCTCGCAGTCTGTGGCTGTCCTCAAGGGCATCACGCTCCTCCGATCCCCGGCTCAGGTGGCGCGAAGGTTTCCCCCTGTCGCTGTGCAGGTAAACGCCGCCGCGGCCACCCCCCCCCTCCTGTTAAACAATGGTTAATTAGCGGGCGATGAACACAAGCTGTTAATGTACATATAATAGCGGGGAGGCTGAGAGGTGGCGGCGAGAGGCTGCCTTTATCAATTAGACCCCTCATTTATCTGCTATAGTTCACCTTGAGCTGCGCAGCGCAGGCTGGCCGCTAATGCGGGCGATCTGCAGAGTGGCCCGCGGTAAATCACCGGCTTAGAAGTTATTACGGTTGCGCGGGGTTAAATAATGATGTGCGGGAATGCGATGTGACTTAATAGCACGGTCATTACCGGTGTAATACGCTAGAGCCTTTTCTGCAGACTTAGCTGGAAAAGCGCCGCGGGGCTGTTTCCCGTTGGGTTTCCAGACGCGCGTCACTACAGTCCGCACAGCGTACGGATGGATCCGCGCCAATCCGCCGATAATCTGCTTGTTTGGAGAAAAAAAACAAAATGGCCGCAGTGTGCAGACATCTCACGTTGACATGCATCCTTCTTAGTCTCAAGAAGAACGGAGTCAAGCGGACTTCCCGCTTTCGCTCGCCACGTCCCACAGGCCGGACCCCCCCCACTCTCATCCCCCCAACGCGTCAAACACTTCATTAGCCCGAAGCGTGTGGCTCCTAATGCGTTCGCTCCCGCTGCTGACGCGGGGGTGATCCGCGCGGCGGAGCAGTTAATTGTCGATTATTTCGAGTTAATTGTCGGTCGTTTTATTATTTTGATTTTTAAATCACTTCCGAGGTTAGCGGGCCGTTGCGTTCATTCATTCATGCGCCCGGTATTTCATCTGCTTGTCCTTCATGCAGCGAAGGGGGGGGGTAGAATGCTGTGTATTTCCTGTGTTGCTTCGATACTGCAGAGCTGCAGGGTGTGTGTGTGTGTGCGTGTGCGTGTGTGTGTGTGTGTGTGTGTGTGTGTGTGTGTGTGTGTGTGCGCGCTTGTGTGTGGGTGTGTCTGCGTGTGTGTGTGTGTGTACAGGTACTTACAGTAGCACAGGAGTTCTTTCTTCGGTTGGAGATCACACTCAAAGCGCGGCCTGTCGCCTCTGACCTCAGGTGACCTCAGGTGACCTCAGGTGACCCAGAACCTGAAGATATGAAGAAATGACAACAACCTGCTTCTTCTCCTGGAAGACCAAACAGGAAGAAACCCCTCTAATCAAAACAGGCCTCAAAACAAAGATGGAGAACCAACTTCAGGTCTTTCAGGGTTCATAGATCTAAACACATCGAGCAAAGATAGATATATATGTGTGTGTGTGTGTGTGTGTGTGTGTGTGTGTGTTTGCATGTGTATGCGTGTGTGTGCGTGTGTGTGCGTATGTGTACGTGTAGTTTTATTATACATACACACATCATAGCTATACTATACAT
>CAAKHD010003387.1:34651-48530 GCA_901007705.1 Fistularia tabacaria | reverse complement strand
AAGAAATTCCGCACAAGCCGTAGGGTGCGTGTGAGTGTGTGTGTGTGTGTGTGTGTGTGTGTGTGTGTGTGTGCTCCAGGTGACAAAGAAGGATGGGGACATGGGCAGGTCCTGGTAATGAAGGACTGATAAGTCCCTATTTTCTGGGCTCGGGTTAATTGTGCCTGCAGATAAAGGGTAATAAATTGTCACGGGGTAATGGCAGGAGCCCGGGCCCCGGCCCCGCTCCACATTCATCATGGCGGACCGGCCCCGTGAGCCCCGGGGAGCGGGTAGCGCCCAGGGAAAGAAAGAGGGAGAAAGGGAGGGCGGGAGAGAAGGCAGATGAAACCACAGGAGGAGGAGCCCAGGTTGGGAACCGACCCAGGCTACTTCCTTTGTATCATCAGCTCAAGGTGACAAATCATGAAATTCACGGTGTGGGCGATCAGCGCTAACAAACACACACACACACACACACACACACACACACACACACACACACACACACACACACACACACACATCGCGGAGAAGTTTGTCCTCGGGCCTCGGACTCGGCACCGCTGGCCGAAAAAGACTCGACCCACTGGAGTCGTGAAAGGAGGAGGAGGAGGAGGAGCACACATTATGAGAAACTCTACGTGGGATTTTTCCTGGAGTGGAGGGTGAGGAGGACATGGTCTTCATCAGACTCCATGTTCTACCAGATTCTTTCTATGGGTTCTCCATGTGCTCCTGCCTGAGTTTGTCCAGGTTTTCCCCCATGTGGGTTCAACATGTTCTAGTCCCTTGGTCCAGGTTCTTCCCATGTCGTTTCTCCATGTTCTCCTGCCTGGGTTCTTTCCTGGTTCTCCATGTGTGGGTTCTCCATGTTCTCCCCCGAGGTTTCTCCAGGTTCTCCCCATGTGGGTTCTCCAGGTTCTCCTGCTTGCGTTATTTCCAGGTTCTTCTAATGTGATTTTACATGTTGTAGTTCCTTGGTTCTTCCCAAGTTCTACCTATATAGGTTCTCCATGTTCTCTATCTGCCTCCAGCAGTCCAAAAACTGCCAGTCGGTTGTCAGGAGACTCCGTAGATGTGAATGGTTGAATCCCTCTGTTTCTGACCCTGTTATTGACAGGTGACTTGCCCAATGGCGCCGTCCTTAGCCCCGCCCCCTGAATGAATGACCCTCCCGTCCATCCAACCCTTCATTTGTTGATCCTCTCCTTTCCCGGCTATCGATCCAGCGCTCACTCCTCTTGTAAGACACGCCGATGCTGGCAGGTGGAGGAGGTCAATGAGCCGTTGCGGACGACCGTCGGGATGAAATGAAATAAATATATAACAATGATCGAGATTGTTTTCTTTCAAGAGCATACATTTCCTGTGTTCTCTGAGCGGAGAAGAGAGGGAGAGAGGGAGCACCAGTTCTGAGGAAACGAACTAGACTGGAGGGGAAGAGAATTTCACAGTAGAGAGGAGATGACAGGAGATATCAGGGGAGGGAGGAGGGGATGAAAGTGTAAAAAGAAAAGGAAAAAAAGGGAGAAGATGGAGAAGCGGCGAGCGCCTCGATTCATTTGTCCTGCCCTCCCCGCCTGCCTCGGCGAAGCTACCTGGTTGCCCACACCTTCTCTCCGCTCCGCCGCTCAGTGTTCACCGCCATAAATCTCCCCCGGTGGCACCGCGGCGTAAACATGGCCGGCGAAATGTCAGCGCGGGAGGCGGACGGGTCCGAGGAGGAGGAAGGGGGGGGGGTAATATCGCCACACTTTTACACACACGCCATCGGTCTTCGTGACAACCATCCTTCTGGACACAAAGGGAGATGGTGGTGGGGAGGCCTGCTGTGTCGGCAGGAGGAGAAGTAATCCGGGATTACGTGTGGCGTGGATTTGACAGGAAAATGGATATTCTCTGAGATATCATAGTCAGGAAGTGGCAAATTACCAGATTTAAGGGAGCCAATCATTGATTCTCCATCCAGTGAACGTGCATGATTTTTTTTTTATCACATCTGAAAGCACCATCCTTACTCATAAGAAAGTTTGTCGTGATATTTTATGTATTTTTTTAAAAAAATTTTAAGGGATCCCCAGTTACCAAAATGTTATTGTCTTATTAGATCAATATTAGTACCAGCTACATAAAAACGATCATAAAGTCTCCAGACATATCTTAGTTGGTATCAAATTGAAAAAAAAAAACTTTTCACTCGAAGGCCACCATTGTTTGTTTATGTCGCAAAGCTGTCTGGCTTGTGATGTCACAAGGCTGGTCCTTTTACCGTACGGTGCAAAAACATCAGTGTCATCTGGGTAAGCCTTTCCATTGGAACCTGAGAGAGACATGAGCGAGAAGGATAACGCTGAAGATAGAAGTCCAAATGAGCTCCAAAATGAAGGCGAAAGAAGGAAAGAAGAGGCAAGAGTCGGCAAGAGCCGCTGGTGTACGTGCGGCAACTGTGTTGCAATGCTAACAGAGAGAGAGCGTCTGTTGTAAGGCGCTCCACTTTTCGTCATTGGCTTTTTGGCCGCTGTGCAGACTGACCGGGTTTCTGGTCGTCATCTTCATACATGATGGTACCGGTGCCTGGTCCCTCTTCATCAGATGGCACCTCTGCAGTACCAGGTTGTTGAATCCTCGCAAGAGAAAATCCAGCGTCTCCTGCCTGTGGTGTTTCTTCAAGCAGAAAACAGTAGGCATACCATTTGGCTTTGGTGTTTCAAACTAGCAGCACCCGTGAGCTTTTTCAGCAGCTTAGCTCAGCTAAATGCGTCAAATGCATCTGGAGAGAAGCGGCCACAAGCAATGTCCCACTCCTTTCTTGTCTTCCTGTCCCTTTGAAAGCTGTGTAGTCTAGCATCAATCCCTTTGTTTCCCTTGGACTGGAATTGTCCCCAAAAGCAGTACGTAGCGTTATGGGGTATGAGCGAATATAGCGTATCGAGCTTAAGTTAACACTAGTGGACAGCTAAAGTTAACATAATGCAACCACAAAACATCATCAAACCAGCATACATTGCACTGGTAAAACAATGGCGATGCCCCGGATTATAATATGTGTTATAAATTGCGATTTAAAAAAATTGTGCGTTTTTTTTTTTAACTACATGTTCGGGTATGCGACAAACAGTTAAGCATAATTGTACCGATTGGTTCCGCAGTCCCAGTTGGGGTTCCCCTTTAACATTTTTTTTTTCACAATATACAATGGGCTGGGGTGACGGCGGTCTGCCCTGACCCCGCCCCCCCCAAAGTGGCCAAGTTAGCGTCGCCCCCGGAGATCCCCGTGTTACGCAGCCTTCGGGGAATTACACCCTAACTCACTGGAATTTCCATCATCTGCCTCCGTCTGTGTCGACATCCCTTCTTCAACCTCCCTCGCTCCCTTGAGGGCGGAGGTATTGATTTCTAAATGAATAATTGAGAGACTGCTCAACTGGCCTTTTCAAATCTCCCTCCTCTCTCCTCTTCTCTTTTCTCCTCTCCTCTCCTCTCCCCCTCTCCTCCTCTCCTCCCCTCTCCTCTCCTCGGATGGCCGGTCACCCAGCCGTGGCATATCATCCGTCAGCCAGACGCGCTGTTGTTCCACAGTTCTGCTGGGAGCTGTCTCCTTGTCTCTGTCTCTTTCTCGCTCTCCTCTCTCTCACACTCACACACACAAACACACACTCGTCCACCATCTCTATCCGTGCGCCTCCTTTCCCTCTCTTCTTGCCTCCGCCGACTTATTTCCGCGGCACATCTTAACTCCGACGTGCAGAAAAAAAATCGACCTCAGGGTCTTTACCTTGAGCGAATCGATGGCGGTGCTAGGCTGGCCCTGAATAATCCCGATATGTTAATCTGGCGCAGGTGGGGAAAAGGTGGCGTCCGCGCAGGTGTTTCTTCAACACCAGAAACACAGACAACTCATTACGCAGTCATTACACGGCGATCGATACATACGGGAGCGGTGTGGATAATGGCCAGTGACGCAAAGCGGATGCTCCGCTACCGTGAACTAGCGAAGAAATTAGCAGTGGATGATGGTTACCTCTTAATTGGCTCAAGCCACGTGTTAGCAGAGCCTCTCACCAACGCAAAGACCCGACTTACTCACGTTAGCACATTAGCATTAGGACGCTAACAAGAAATCGACCCGCATCAAACGTGCGTGGTACTTTGCAAAATACATTTCGATCTGAGAACGTTTCTGGCGAGGACGCGCCGATCCTCCTGCTGTTGCCTTAAATTCAGGAACATCCAAAGTCCGGCCCGTGGGCCAAATGCAGCCCGTGTTCAAATTTCCACCGGCCCGCAGCCTCTGACATAAAATCAAAAATATGCAGCGGCCAGCACTGTTGACCACAGTATAAAACACATTGAACAAAAAGCTATTTTATATGGATATATTTTATGGTATTTTCCTGTTCACTTGTTTTGAATTCATATGTTTATTGTGAGCATTTAATCGTGAACAATATGTGATATGTTGTAGATATGCTTCATCTTTCTGAAAGTCTTTTTTTCTGGACAGACTTTTTCCTCATTTTATGTGATATTCAAATTCAAAAGACAGAGTGATTTTGGTAAAAACTTTAGATTCGTGTTCTGTGTTTAAGAGATGAAAAGTATACCATTTGCAGTAAAAAAAAAATCATGAAATAGTTAATTTGCATTTAATGTTAATGGTTCAAAGACTGTCAGGCTGAATGGTCAGCCCTCATACATTTTCACCACACCCAATATGTCTCTCTTTGCAAAACGTTTTGCTTTATTTACCTTTTCTCACCTATCCAAAGTAACGTAGCCATTTTGCAGGTTCATTTTACCGTTGAATATTTTACAGCCTCCCTCCCTTTCCCTTTCCATGCTCACGGCTTCACAATGGAAACGGGCGGAAAACCTTGGCGCCTCCGTCAGGTGTTTTTTTTTTTTGTCGCAGGTGTTCGTCGCCCCGCCGTCTGGAGTTGTGTGGCAAGACCCGGTGACGCGTGCAGACGACGGCGTTGCCAGGGCGACGCCAGTATCGAGGAGCGGGTTTTCATAGTGCCGTTTGTGTGAGAGAATAATGCTCCGCCTGCGTGAGCACAATAACCCCGGCCCCCCGACCCGACGCCGCCAGCACCTCCACCCCAGAATGGGAGAGATGTCTCACGGCCGATTTGACGCCCTAAGAACTTTTCAAACGCCTCCAGGTGCAATGACGGTTGCGGGTCACCTGACAGCCAGAAGTCAGCGGGTCGCGAGCCTCAAGGATGCCTCATTAGGCGACTTAATCGGCTCCTTCGCCTTCACCCCCTCCCAACACCACCACCAACTCGTTCATGATACTGAAATCAGAGAAGTTGGTTGCTTCTCGGTCACTTTTACTTTAGGTGTCCGGAGGAACCGACTGAAGCTGATCTTATTGTTGTTGAAAAAAAATGGTCAAGTTTAGGACGTCAGTCATCCCGCCCCAACCCGCCATCGTCACTCACAAAGCTCGTGCCGAAGGATAACGTTAACAAATTGCTGCTAACGGCGCGTGTTTTTTGTCAGCGATGACTTAAAGCAGATGAGCCTGAACAACGAGGAAGATGAAGCACCCGCTCTCATCCCCTCCGCCCCTGCTACTTTCTCAAGCCTCCGATTAATCGCGTTCAATCAGCTGTGGAAAAACAGCGGTTGAGTGGAGAAGCTAATTGTGGTTTTCAAAGGGCAGCGCAGCTCTTTAGCTAGCTTAATACTTCTCCGGTTGTCTATCACGCAGGTGCCGCAAAGCAGGGCTTGATCTTCTAATCTAGCTAACAGTACAGTCTGCCTTTGATGGCTTGAAAACGGTAGGCCAACACAATTTGTGGCAAACATCAGTTGTGCTAAGCTAGCTGGCTCTAGAATGCAAACATCAGTGCCCCTTGCTAAAAACACCCCCCGAATTCGTATATATAGCTATATAGCTATATATACCAGCTATATAGCTAATATAGCTAACAGTATTTCGGATCTGTTACGATATTCCTTTAATGGCTTTTCAGGTGGGCTAACATCAGTTCTGCTAAGCAAGGTAGCCCTCGAATGCAAGCATCAATGCCCCTTGCTATAAACATAGTCCAAGTTGGATAATTTATTTTAGCTGACATCTAGCTAACAGAATTTTGGATTTATAATATGTCTTTGATAGCTTTTGAGGTAGGCTAACATCAGTTGTGCTAGGCTAGCTAGCTCTAAAGTGCAAACATCAATGCCTCTTGCTATAGATGCAGTCCAAAATGGATTATTTCTTTTGGCTATGACATCGAGCTAACAGCATTTCAGATCTATTACGATATTCCTTTGATGGCTTTTAAGCTAGGCTAACATCAGCTGTGCTAAGCTAGGGAGCCCTCAAATGCAAGCATCAATGCCCCTTGCTGTAAATTCAGTCCAAATTTGATTATTTCTTTTGGCTATGACATCTAGCTAACAGTACTTTGGATCTATAACGATATGTCTTTGATGGCTTTTAAGGTAGGCTAACATCAGTTGTGCTAAGCAAACTAGCTCCACAGTTTCTTGCTGCAAATACAGTCCAAATTGGATAATTTCTTTTCGGATTATTTGGACGGGATCTCACTTTCTGTAGTCGGAACGGCGCAACATCTGGAATATTCCATTATGGTGTCCGGGTGGCAGGTCTAATGGGTTTTTGAGGGCAACGCTTATTGGAACTTTCCAGGCTATCAGGCACTGGCTAGCTTAAAGTGTGACCTCACAGGAAAGAGGGAAGAAACTCTGCCCCCCCGCCACCTCCCTGAAACCACTCACACACACCTTGTACCAACAAGTGTGTAAAGTGGCGAGCCGACGCGTGTCGGATCGATGTGGTCCACTTCTCGCCTCCTCGCGTCCGGGTTGTCGCCATCGGGGCGGCTGCTGATGTTTCCAGACACGTCCTCGTGTAACACCGGCGACGACCTGTCATCCCCCTTCTGCGTCTGGCTCAGGGCCGCCCCCCCCCCCCTCGCCAGCTCTTTCTCGCCGTCTGCGAGTGGTTATTAAAATATTTAGCATCCACTCCAGCTCACATGAATGTACCGCGCTCCTTCCGCCCGGCTGGAGAAGGATGGGCTCGGCAGTTGAACCCGGAGCTGTGCAGCGTGGAGGCGTTTACAATCACATCTGACTTTCTTTTTTTTTCTTCCTAGATGCGCCCGCTGAAGTCATGGGTGGGCGTCTGCTCGCCGACCGTAAAAGATGATGTCATTATTTTTACGCAGCGGAGAGAGCAAACCGGGGCGGATAGGTGTGATTCAGTCTTGCCGCTGATTAAAGGTGTGACCATTCCAACGCCTGGTTAGCAGGTTTACTTTTTATTGCGCATACTTTTATTTTATTTTCACCTTGTAGAGGTGCGAGCTGTGTGGAACATCTTGTAGTTCAGACCCACGTCCCCTACCTTTTTTTACATTTTTTTAATTGGCCATCTGTTTTGCTATGTTTGTCGGAATCATGGGCGAAATGAGAAGTGCTCTATAATTCAATAAAAGGCATCTGAAGGTGACAGAAAGAACCTCATCCAGATCTAAACAATATCTAATGTGTTTACTTGAGGTCGGCACTTCCACCTCATGGCAAGTAGGTCCCCGGTTTGATTCCTGTGTGGAGCCTTAATGCTCTACTTGGGTTTCCTCCTGTAGTCCAAAAACATTAAGGAGGTTCATTGGAGACCTGAAATTGCCCAGATGTGTAAAGGAGAAGGTCAGTGGTTCATAATAATAGTGATACATTTAATGAGACACTGAAGGACACTGAACATCATGGGCGCCCGGCCCGTCGATCCCGATCTACTGGCTGATCGCGGAGCCCTGCCTTTCAAAATAAATTACACCGCGCAACATAGAAAAACAACTCAGCCGCGAGCCACAGAATACACTGCAGTACAGGTAGTGTGGGTAGATCGCATGTCATTAAAAATAACCTTTCATCCATCCCTGCTGCGGCTTGATTGACATACATTACAGCCAATCAGAGATCTCGATCCAAATACCCTTCCACCATGACTCATGGAGGTTTGGAAGTGTGTTTGAGGCCAGGCTACCTTTTAGCTGACTGAGTCCATTCTGTGCAAGAAGTCATCAGTGTAAGGCATTGGCCAAAAATGTGCGGCATTGCATTGTGCCATACATGCTCATGCTGTTATGCAAGGTAAACAATACATATTTAAAAAAATAAGTATACTTAGTATGTGTGTATATATATTTATGTGTGTGTGTGTGTGTGTGTGTGTGTGTGTGTGTGTGTGTGTGTGTGTGTGTGTGTGTGTGTGTATATATATATATGTATGTATATATATAAAACTATTTTTGTTGGGGGTAGATTATTTTGACATGGTGATTTTAAGAGTTGCTCGCAAGCCAAAAAAGTGTGGGCACCCATGCTGTATATATGTATATACAAAAAATACAGATTTAAAAGAAACAATGCAAATAAAAGTGAGATAGTGGTAAATAGAAAAAAAAATGTATGGAAATACACATATGTATATACAAATATATATACACACTCATACATATACATACACGTTATGTCTTTGTGACTATTGAATGAAACAGTGAAGTGGCTCCAGTGGAACAGGTAACGAATGAATAAAAGAATGCATATGTGTTGTTATTTAGATTTAGACATGAAAAGTGTGGCGTCGTTCAGATCTCGAAGGAAGACACTTGACGGCTGAATCAGAAAAAGACCTCGGTTTAGCTAGTGTTCAGGCACAATTACAATCATGCAGCTGTCTGACGGGACGCACTCCCCAGACGTCTGGCGGAGAAGCACTCGGAACCTATCTCGTCCCGCGCTTATGTACATTTCTTTTAGTATTCTCTGCCGTCTTGATTGGTTCTTGATCATTTGATGAGGTTCTGCCGTTTCTTCATCCAATCCAGAACGCCAGCTTCCTTCGAGGGCCCTCTTGGCTACATCTTCTCCCTGCATGTACTTGTTTGGTACGTCAGGGGGACGCTTATCTAGGCGTGATTACGTCTGTTCTCCTGTTATGGTTCTGATCTTTTCTTCTCCTCAGCTGTCTTCCCATGCATGTGCAGAGGTTTTTCCATCACACTGCGTTAATATTTGCTAGCACGATGCTTAACAAATATTTCTTTTGCCCGTATCTTCTTCTGTGGTGTCATGACTTCAGGACCAGATGGTGACAGGTTCTTCTGAAGCGGCAGGTCGCAAGGATGTTTTTGAGGTTATTGGGACAGACGCTGGCCCCGCGGTTCAAGCGTCCGTAGTAATTACCAGCCGTGGAAACGCCGTAAATCCAGCATGTTTGTGAGACACTGGAACAAAGAGCAGACCCTCTGGCGGAGAGGACGACTGTTTGATCCCTGTTTCCTCTCTCATTTTGTGAAAGAAACGGTTGTTTGACTCAAGCCGCGATCTTTCCCACGACCTTGAGAAACAGCAACCCTGCAACCGCGCAGTGTCGGTCAGACATTCGGGACCGGATCAGTCCAAGAAACTTGACGCTAGAACCCCTACTAAACCTCTGAGCGTGCCAAAGCACAAGATAAATGTGTTTCTCCGGGGATGTTAGCATTTCCTCTTGGCTGAGGTCGAACCAACGGGAGCCAACTGAATGCATCACGATAGCGACCACGTCGATGAGAGCCACGGTTTAGAGGGTAAACAAACATGGTAGACAAACAGCCTGCTGTCGCTGTTGATAGCATAGCTACCTGCTACCTCTCTCTTCTTCACTGCCCTCCATCTTTGTTTTGATATTCCTGCTAATTCATGTTGTCTTCATTTTACAACGCTACTTCCCGTGTCCCGCCTCCTCTTCTTGATCAGCTGTTGGCGACGTGCGCTTGCAGTCGGGTCGGGGATCAGCTAACATTGCTACACCGAGTCGGCTCATTGGCTCAAAACAGCAACCGAGGGTCGTGGCCTCAGCTATTCCACGCACACGCCACAGTTTTCTGTGCCGGCTAGCCACGCCCGTCTTCCCCAGCAAGCGGTGTCGGCTGGCGACACCGCAGGAAATTAATTCATCAATTAATTTTTATGCTAGCTTTAGGCTATGTGGCATCAGGGAACCATGTTATTGGCTACGTAAGTTTGTTAGTCGTAAAAGTACGCAGCACACACCTTCTGGTCCTGCTTGTACTTGGAGTTTACTCTGTCTGAAGCCTCCTGAAGGTAGATAGTAAGTGATAGCATGTCCGCCAACCTCCGTTATCCTTGTGTGCATCTTTGTTTCAGATCAGCTCGCGGTTGTCGTGGATAAATCGTCGCAGGGATGGGGTTTGAGTGGGGAGGGGGTGACATTTCCAGTGTGTCTGAGTGTGACGGGGGGTTATTGTTTAAGCAGCCGTGACGCTGCGGTTGGACCATAACAAACACGCGGGGAGGAAGTCAGTGGAGCTCATCCGATATTCAGTGTGGCTGATGAAATAATACATGCATACCCTTGAGCTGTCACAAGTTCTCCAAACCGAATACATTTCAGCCACCGAGATGCATCAATGGCGTCCTTGGAATAAGGGGGCGGGGTGGGTGCGGGCGGTGGCTTCGGCGAAAAATACACTGATGCCATTAAGGATGTTTACGGCCAGCCGGGGCCATCAAAACAAGCTGCCGACGCGATAATGGCGTTTTATCGCCCCTTTCAAATCGACACGGGAGAAACCTTGTTCAAACAATGCAGACAGAGGCGGCGGAGGCGAGCGCGTCGCCTTTTAATTTGCACGGACTCATTATTTCATTTGGTTCGAGTAAACAGGCATCCTCGAGGCATGTGAAAGGAAATGTACGACTAACACATGGACCACAGCAAATCTGCATATATATTACACATATATCATATATTCGGAAGCCTTTGATAAGTTGGAAGTTGGAAACAACTACTATATTGGATACTAGCCTAGAGGCTCCATCAGTTGCATACTTTCAACATGTTAGCTACCCATGCAAGTTTTCAACCGAACTGATGGGTGAGGTGGCGAGGAGGAGAAGGAGGAGGTCGACGCCGAACTCGAGAAAATTCAAGGTCTCGTACAGGAACGCCCTTCGCCCAGGAAGCACTTTCACGGACAGAGTTGTCTCCACGGTCTGAAATTTGCAGACACTTTGCGTCGCCTCGCCGTCTGATTCTCACCAGACAGATGCTTGCGTTGTTACACAATGGAATTCCTTCAAGTGTGTGCGTGTGTTTGTGTGTGTTCGTTGAGTGAGTTTCTGGTCTGGCACGCGATGTGCCGCCTCCTTCACTGACGCCTCAGTTTATTGGCCATTAAATCCCCAAACCTGGTGTTGTTTCATTGCGACGGGAGAAAGCGGAACTCTAATCTCCAATCACCCGATCTCTCTTTACACACATCAGACTTTCGGCTAACGCCCAGTTCACAGTTAGCCTGTATGAAAACGTAAATCCAGCTCGATTGCTAGCCGCTAACCTCCATCAGGCTTGTATCTGCAGGAGGTTTCAGAAGCTGCTTCAGTGTCCAAGTGCATTCGCACATACAAGGAATTTTTGGTCTTACACGTCTGGGGCCGATCCCAGGCGCCGTTGAGCGAGAGGCGGGGCTCGCCAATGGGTCGCATGTCATATAGAGACATGCAAGCATTCACTCTTTCACTCGCTTGTCATATAGAGACATGCAACCATTGACCATGTGAATGAGAGAGAGAATTATTCTATATATATATTATATAGTACAATACAATATTATATAGTACAATATATATATATATGTATATATATATATATATACACATACACACATACACACACACATATATATATATATATGTATATATATTACAACCATTGTAACCATATTACAACCATTCACCCCTCATTCCCACGTCATAAAGATGTACAATAATTCACCCTCTCATTTACATGTCATATGGAGACATCCAAGCATTCACTATCTCACTCATATCACATAGAACCATATGAATATTCACCCTTTCGTTCACACGTCATCTAGCGACGTAGAATAATTCTCTCTCTCATTCACATGGTCATATAGAGTCATGCAGTCTTTCACTTGTCATGTACAGACATGCAACCATTCACCCTCTCATTTACACATCACATAGAGACATCCAGCCATTCATCCTGTCATCACATAGAGACAAACAACTCTCTCTCTTTCATTCACTTCATTTAGAGACATGCAACAATTCACTCATTCACTCGGCATATAGAGACATTCACTCTTTCACTCTTTGGATGGAGACATCTCATGAGGGGATCGGACGTCTCCTGGACATGTCGTTCGTTTGCTAGGAAATATCACAGAGAGCTTAATATTGGACTCGGCGAAGAAATGAGAAATGCCATCTTTATCTTTTGAATTCCTCCTTGTTTTCAGCATTTCCAGTCAATCCGTCGGCCATTTTGAATCCTTCAGCAACACATCTATTTTTAAACAGAACCTCCTGGTTATTCGGGAAATAAAATAAGATAAAAGCAAAGTTTTTTTTTCCCTGGAGGCTTTTCGACTCCCGACACTTTTGCCAGCTGGGATGTGAAATGTCGATGTTCAGAAGCGCCGGCTGAATGTTCCGGAAGAGGCGCGAGGAGTGTGAAATCAATCCCGTCGAGTTGCTGACTTGCGCGTAATCTGTTGTTTATCGTCTTTACTTTTTCTTTTCACGAGGCGCTGTGGTGTCGTACATGGACCAATGAGGGGGCACTCTTCAAATCAGTAGAGTTTGAAAAGTAAATTAAATTCTTTCATGCACGGCAAATCACCACCCGCTTGGTATCAACTCATTAATACCTATGAAATACACATTTAATACCGATGTAGTACGCGTGTAATACCTATTTAATACCAGTGTAATACCAACGCAATACATGTGTAATACCTATGTAATACATGTCTATTACCTATGAAATACAGATTTAATACCAATGTAGTACATGTGTCATACCTATGAAATACACATTTAATACCAATGTAGTACATGTGTAATACCTATGGAGTACACGTGTAATACCAATTTAGTACAAGCGTAATACCTATGTAATACACGTGTAATACCGATGTAGTACATGTGTAATACCTATGTAATACATGTCTATTATCTATGAAATACACATTTAATGCCAATGTAGTTCATGTTTAATACCTATGTAATACACATTTAATACCAACGTAGTACATGTGTAATACCTATGTAGTACACATGTAATACCAATTTAGTACACATGTAATACCTATGTAAATCCAGTGTAGTACTCGTGTAATACCAATGTAGCACACCTTTTCAAAATCTGAAAAACCGAGGTACGTTTCACCCAGTTGCATCTCCTCTCTGTTTGTTTCCAGTGTTTGAAAATGGCCCTTCGCGTTGTTTTCGTATTGCCCCGTATTGCTCTGTTTCCTTGATGCGCGGAGGGCCGTGTTTACAGTAGCGGGAGATGCTTCCGGCCGATACGGCGGGGTCTCTTCCTCTCTGGGGGAGGGAGGCCGTTAATTATGCGGTGTGTTTGTTACCAGGCTCGCGGTTTAAAAGCGGTCGTGGGTGAATTCTGCCGCCGTTAATCCGCGCTGCGTTTCCTCCCAGACGCCATCAGTTGAGCAAACACGCGCGGAAATGAAACCCTTCATCCCGCTTCGGTGAATCCCAGCAGCACGACTCATTATCTCCCGTCCAACGGGATCCGTCGAGATCCTTTGATCGGGACCTGTCGAGCTCTCTGGGGGGGGACGGGGAGGGTCGTCTTTGGGGAAAACCCCATCACATCCAGCGGATGCTTCCTAACTCAGGCTTTTGTCATAAGCGTGGAAGCGGTTGTTTATCGTGGAGCTCCTCCGGTGTGGCAGCAGGCCCAACCCCCCCCCCCCCCCCCCCCCCCCCCCCCCCCCCCCCCCCCCCCCCCCCCCCCCCCCCCCCCCCCCCCCCCCCCCCCCCGCCCCCCCCCCCCCCCCACGCCACCCCCGCCGGG
>CAAKHD010003387.1:0-10078 GCA_901007705.1 Fistularia tabacaria | reverse complement strand
GTACGATCCTCTCCAAATGCAATACATGCATTGCATGACAAGAAACCACGGAATCTGTCATTCATATGACAATAATGAACTACATTAAAATCACGCACACACACACACACACACACACACACACACACACACACTTACACATTGATCTATCTACCTATCCATATAAACACACACAGCCCCGCATCCACACACACATATACAGTCACACGTGCACACAAATTGCACACATACACACACAGGGCGGGGGGAGTTCATGTCAGGCTCCAGCTTTGCCACCTGAGTGGTCACCCTGTCCACTTGGTCTAGTTTGCTTACTGTCAGCCCTGTGGCTGCTCGCTTTCTCAGCGGTGTTCACATGCACAAGGTTAATACACACACACAAACACACACAACAACAAACCCTTCGTTTCCACACAGCCCTGAAAACGCGCACCTTTTCACACACACTAACATATACAGGAACTGAGCTCCACTCCCGTCTCCTCAGATCCACAGCTGTGGCCTTTTTTAAAAAAAAGAAAAAAAAGTTTAATATCCAAGATGGTTACTAGATGATTCCAGAAGGGGAATGATGGGATGCCCTGGCTGCCCGGGCGACGAACACACACTCACACGCACTCACACGCACTCACACGCACTCAAACACACTCACACACTCACACGCAACAACACCGAAAGGGTAAAAATCAATCAGACATTCTCGCAAAAAACCTGCAAGGGTTTTTTTTTTCTCGTTTAGTTGGACATTCGGGATCTTCTCAGTTGAAATAAACGGATGGAAGATTTTTATTTTTTTCCACCGCAGCTGGAAACGGCACCTATCATTTTCCGACCGAAAGCTGGCAGGACGGCGGCGGCGACGGCGGGAGAAAAAGATGTCCGGCGACGAGAGAAGAGGCCCGGAGCTCTCTGGAGGAGACGGCGCAGATAAAAAGCTGGGAAAGAGGGTCATACTCTCTGACAAAGCAAGCGTGTAACTCATCCTCTGGCCTCTCTGGACACACACACACACACACACACTCACACACACACATACACGGAGTATATCTCCCCGTGGACACACAGCCCCCCCGCTGGTGTGAGAGGCTCCGGGTTTTGCCTTTGAGAGCCAGCCATGCGGCAGGACAGACATTATCGGGGAATTAGAGGGGAAATAATGCTCGTCTCCCGTCCCGCTGATAACAACAGCGCTAGTCAGGGCCCGGGCCAGGGGACGGAGGAGGGAGGGAGGGGGGTTTACTGGGGGGACTTGGTGGGGGTGGCCGCCCCGCATTCCTCCTCACACACACACACACACACACACACACACACACACACATACGCGCACACACACACACACACCCTTGAGCTTGCAGGCGAAACAACCGCGGCCACGTCAAACAACACGCACTTTTAAGGTAAATGCTTTGGGGGGCCGGGTTTCCGTTCCCAGGATGGAAAATGGAGGGGGCATTCTCCCCTCCCCCCCCATGAGCCAAATGGGCTTGCTTGATTCCTTTGCAAAAAAAAATGTTTTTATCGATATTGATCATTTTCTGATCATACGTAATAGAGTTTGACTGAAAATCTTATATACATATACACACACACACACATTCAAGTATGAATATATCTATATCTATAATATATATATATATATATATATATATATATACCCACATACATATCCATCACTTTACAGACACTTCTTCTTCGTTGGTGCTTGTCACCGTCTGCACTCCCTGCCCTCCGGTTTCTTAGACGAAACTGAAATGGTTTTTATTTTTAAACGCGTGTAGTTAAATACATGTGTAATTAAACTGTAACTAACTGGCAAAGTCTTCCCGTCGAGGTTTGCTCGCTTCGAGGTAAGAAAAGGCCGAGGCGCCGCGTTTTCGCTGAGCGGAGGAGTGATATTTATAAAATTCTATATAAAGGAGGGATCCGATGAAACTCGGCTCCGCTCGTCCTTCCCAACTGCTTATTTGCCTTTTCTCACTGGTCGAACAGAGGGGTCTTAAAAAAAGATAAAATAGAATAAAAAACGCCGTCAGCCCTCTTGTTTCCCGACGCCATCACCTTTATGGAAATGAAGCCGGGAGGGAGGCGAAGCATTAAAATCCGTGAAGCACAAAAACCCCCCAAAAAACAGAAGTATCTGCCGGCCGAAATCCACGCCCATCCCCCAGCCCGAATCCTGGAGCCGGCCTCCTTCCTGCCCGCCTGGCGAGGATAACTCTCCTCTTACGGAGGATTTTAATTGGCTGGTGCGGAGCTACATCAAGAAAAAAAAAAAGGCAAACCCCGGAAGTCCCGGAAGGACGATAAAGTCACATAAAAAAATAGATAAATTAGGGGAACCGTTCAAGACGGTTCTTCTCCCAGAGCCCGTTTCTCCATGACTTCATGCCGGGTCCACGTAGGCTCTGCGGCTTTTAATTACCTTTTACAGCCTCTTAAAAGCGCTGCTTTTCGAGGCGGAGCGATGACTTTCGGGGCCGTACGGGACGAGGGGGACTCGGGGAGTCGATAGTTATTGACCCCGGGCAATTAAATCGTAATCAGTTCGCCATGTAACCCGCTCGGCGGAGTGCGGGCGGGGCGGGGAGGGAGGCGACGGTTGCCGGGGAGAAGCAGACGTTCCGCCTCATCGATCCGCTTGGTTCGGAGCGAGCGGCTCTTTATTTAAAGATCGGAATCCCCTTCCCCCTTCCCCCTACATCGGCCACGGTATTGCTACATCGCCCGCTTCCCGAGATTCCGAAGGACGGCGCGTTTTCTGTTACCTGATGGGGTAATCGGCGGCGCTCAGGTTGATGAAGAAATCCCAGCGCCAGTCCCTCATGGCCAGCAGGTCGGCCATGCTGCGGAGGTACATGGTCAGCAGGCTGGCTCCGCCCCAGATGGTGGCCATGCGCCACGGGGTCACCCTCACGTTGGGGTACTGCGCTGCCATGGCCTGCACCTGCCTGTGGAGGTAGTTGGAGCGCTGGAGCACAGCAAAAGAGGAAGACGTGATGAAAGTGTAATAACATAGTTATTACCATCCTATAACCATGGTCCGTTTTACATGAAACACATTCATTTTTCATTAATTATCATCAAGAGTCCAGCCGTTCAGAAAGGAATTCATGAACCGAAACGGCTCACCTGGTCCACGTGGACATAGTAGTAGTGCGAGGTGTGGTAGATGGTCTTGAAGAGGCGCTGGAACTGGCGAGCGGCTCGTCCGTGGACGACCAGGACGAAGGCAATCCTCACCGGGTTGGATGGGAAACCCTCGGCCGAGTCTTCGTCCCACTGGACGTTCACGTTGGCTTTACCTGCGCGTCGGGGGGGAAACGGGGAGACGGCGGCGTTTATGGCAAGCTCACGATACGGCGACGAAATCCGCGCACGTACCTCGCCGAGGAAGAGGAGGCTAAAAGGGAGCGCTGAAAGCGCCGATTAGCGTATTCATTACAAACGATGTCACCAGCGGCCACAAGTCAGTGTTATTACACTCTCTCTGAGTCTTAATTATCCTGTTATAACCAATAAAGCTCCCTCAGCAGCATTAGCCGCTAATCTCGGCGTCACGTCTCAAACGCCACTGATTGAGGAAGAGCAACTGCTGACTGCCGAAGCCATGCTTCTCCAGGGTGGAGAGGGATTTGACAAGGCGGTGAGACGAACGGCTAACGTGCTAAACCGATGCGAGCACCGCCATTTATTTATTTATTTTTGCACCATCCTCACCCGCTCATCCCAATTTGTGGCCGAGGCGGTTCGCGGCCTGTCTCCAAACATCCACGGGCGGTCATTTGAGATAGCGGCGGCAAACTCCCCCGTGAGACATTCCTGAAGGAGGCTAATGACCGCGATGCAATTTGCTATCAGCTCCCACGAGAGACGGGGTGCGGGATACACTGACGTAGTCCCTTCCCCTGAGGGTATGCGTCTCCTCCGTCTGGCTCTGTAATTACTCAGATTTAACGGCGAGCGACCAAAGTGACGAGGACGGGCCCCGAAGGCCCTCCCGCTCCCCCTCTCGGCCTCCGGGGCCAACGTCCGCCGGCGCTCCGCTTAAAGCCGGCCGGGGTTAATGGCACGCCCCCTCGGCTCCACCTCTGGAGTGCATCTTGTCAGTCGCCCGCGCTTATTCCTCGCCTTCGGCTCTCCACCCGAGGCGGCTCCGGGGGTGGAGGGGGTTCGGGGAGAAGCGGGGGTCTGCTGTGGGCTTTATCAGATTGAACGGTAATTGGTGGCTGGCCTAGAAGGTTCACTGGTTTGCTTTGCGCGTGGATAATTGGCCGGTTGCTTCACAAAGCACTATGAGAGCGTGCGCTGCTAGCTAGCTGAACTAATGAGCATCGCTCCTCTGTGTGTGTGTGTAAGTGCGTGTGTGTGTGTGTGTGTGCGTACTTTCGATTTGACTGTCAGTTCTGTCTAGCGCCCCCGCCCCCCCTCCCACCCCGCCCCTACCCTGCGCACCTGAAGGCAACACCGGCGGAGAAAACAAAAGCGCTCCTTCCCGACTCGACTGGTCGCCCCGCAACGAAGAGGCATCATCATCTTCCCTGTCGCCATTCGTCTTTCAAACTGCCTCTCCCTCATCTGCTATCACCTCTCTCTGTTCTTCAATCATCCTGTGAAGCTGTGAGACTCCTCCGCCCCCATCAACCCCTTCGCCCATCTTAACTGCTCGCACAAGAAGTTGGAAGAGGAGCTGAGCTGTATCCCGAGGGGCTTGTAACAAATTGCGGTGGAAGAGTGTCTCGGAGACGCGGCGCGCTCCTTGAAATGGTCCACAAAGCCAGACTCGCAGGTCTTTGAGAACACAAAAATATGCGTGGTGTTAATCTAAACCTCCAATAATAGATTTTTTCCCCGTCACTCGGAGGCTCGTTGTATCTCCGGAGTTGAGGGCAAAAACCCGTAAAGCTGCTTACTTTGGAGAGAACATTAATGTGTCTGGCTGGTGCTTGCTCTCCTTCGCCTGTTTTTCAGAGCTCGCTGTAGCTCTAAACCACCTCCCCGGGGAGATGTTTGCTTCTTTAGTGTGCTAATTAGTTCACCGTCTAGTCATTTAGCGCACAATCTGGTTTTAAAGCCCTTATTTGGTCAAAGCCGGAGCAGCTCCTATTTCCAAGGCCCCCCCCCCACGGCTTTGTGAGCCGAGGAGACGGTGCGAGTCCCAGCGCCGACCTCCCCGCGGGGAGGGGGGGCTGCTAGCAGTCACTGGTTAGCTGAACGTGCTAACTCCTGTACAAAGGACAAGTACTTGACTTAACAGGAAGTAAGTCATCTCTGCTAAGTTGAGTTACCGCAAAGTCATTGTGAACTAAGACACAAAGATACACGAAGGCAGCTCCTTCTTTCCTCAACTACCAGGACCAAATGCATTCATACTTTAGCTCGCTGTTAACTGAGGTGACCCATGAGCGAATGGGTACATGAGAGGGGATATTGTAGCGGCCCTCTTGAGTGCCGCTGAGTATCCTGTAAATGGTGTCGTTATAGCTCGCTAACAGCTAAAGAGCATTAGCGGCTCATGTGATCTTGAGCTTGTGACAGGCGGGGGGCACTTCGCATTGCGCTTTACAGGGGTGACGCAGAACATGCAGAGATGTTGGCAGCTCAGTACAAATGAAGGCAAGGCCCTGGATAAGGGACCATTCGCTGAACTGAAAATGTAGCGGGAGGCACAGTTGTTTGCGATTCTGTCTCCCGAACCCGTTCTCACCCCCAGTGCGTCAACAGTCTCACGAACGCTGAAAGCTCCCTGAGTGTCACATACCGACCCAGTAGACACCCCTTTCTCGTCATTTTTTGACAAACCTGGAGCATCATGTCTACAACAACATCTGTATGTTCTTCTCAGCCTCACCAAATCATTTGTATCTCCCACATCTTTTTGGTGTAAATGAGAAATTGTGTTCCTCCACTGACACTACAACCAAAAATAGCTCCGGGTTCATCAAAAAATGCTGGGAAAGGGGTGCCTAGTGCGTCTGTATGTGACGCTAAGGGAAGGTTCAATGTTTGTCAGGCTGTTTACGCATTGGGAGTGAGAACGTGTTGTACCTCCGGGTTCCACGATTTCCTCTCACAGTTCAAAAATATGGAGGAGGTTCATTGGAGACCCTAATTGGCTCAGATGTCTCCGTATGTCGCAACATGTGTATGGTTGTGCGCCCAGACTTGTATGCTTATATAACGTCCTAATGACATGAGTGAATGGTTTTAAGTTTATGTAACAAATGAATGAAAGAGTGAATGGTTGTATGTCTCTATGTGTGGTCCTGTGATCGCCTGGCGACTGGTCCGGGGTGAACCCCGCCTCTCGCTCGATGACAGCCGGGATAAGCCTCAGCGTCCCCGCGACCCTGGGTGCAGGATAGGCATTATACATGATAAATGACTAAATATTTTCTATAGCAGCTTCATATTAATTCTAATGCAAAATCACCATCAGTGCCCGGCGCCAGGTTGATGCTACATCGATAGATTGCTGGCGTGTAGCTCCCCCGCCCCCCTGCTGGGGCGGCAGAACCCAAGCATATCATTAGCCAGGTTAGCATATGGCAGAGAAGATTGAACATGTTCCTCTCCGTATCCAATGATGCTAATATCAGAGCTAACACAATTGCTAATACAGCCAAGGCCTCAAGGACAGAATACTGATCAAATCAAATTGGACAATTTGCCGCTAACAAGGTTAGGACTTGAATTGGGGATGCGAACAGAAGGAGGGAGGAGAGAGTGAGAGATGAGAGGGAGAAGGAGAGATAGCACATCGGCAGGCAGCTGGCAGGCAGGAGGAGGGTAAGACTGGAAAGTGATTTAATTTAGCTGTCGTGTTGTTACAGGCCGGCCACCGGAGGAAAGCCCTTTTCAATTTCTTTGTCTCTTCTGATCAGGCTGTCAGTCTGAGCGCGGCCGCGGCTCGGAGTTTGGCGCAGACAAACGATACCTCCGCCCCGCCGAGGGAGACGGATTGAAGTTGTTCGGTCACTTTGCCTCTCGACTTCTTATCGCGCCGACGAAAGGTCGGCCATATTCGATTGAAGAGGCCGCCGGCTCCCGCGGCGCCTTTGTCGTACGTGTCTGAAGGTCCGTTTGTCCTGGACAATTTCAAAAGAAAGGTGGACGTCTTCGTCGGGGGCCTGTTAGCAGGTGGCGAGCTCCGGGGGGCTCCCGCCTGTGGACCCCTCAGATCTCGCCTTCCCGCTCTGCACGCGGATAAACACAAGTCAGCTCCGGAAGGAAACTGTGTTGATTTCTGAAAGGCCTTTTTAGGAACTTTTGGGAGTTCCTTGCGCCCTTCCAGGAATGAGTGTGTTTCTCAGTGCATTCAGACAGCAGAGGAACCAGGGAGCGTGAACCTCAGCGCCTATTTTAGCTCCCGCTCCGAGGCACGGGCTTTTTATGGTTTTAGAGGAACTCATGGGGCACAATGCTTGATGATTGGTGGAAGTCATAAGCCATACCCATTACCAGATACTTCTTGCGGAGCGCCGTTTTTAAAAGCGATTGCGGTCGCTGGTCGGCTATTTTCTTGCCACGCGACGGACAGGACAAGGGAGAAATGGAGCGACGAAGAGGTCCAAGCTCTTCTGGCCTGCTAAGCTACAAAGAGGTTTCCAGGCCTTGCAGCTGAACATCGACTTTTGGCCAAAATAAACACGGACTTAGCTAACGGCGGGGTTCTTCACACGCCGAAGTTGCACAAAAAGTCCACGGTCCTCATTCCTGCCATGCAGAACATGAACGCCGGTCAGCCCCCATGTTGCTTGCGGCGTTTTCTGCTTCTTTGCAGCGGTTTGTTTTGGAGCGGCGCTCAAAGTGCACGGGTTGTGTCACGCCTACCATGGTCCCTTACTGTCTGTGAGAATGCTAAACTAAAAAGTTCTCCCTTGAGGAGGGTATTTCCTGGAGCGGCTATGATGACACCTCTGGCATGCTAACAGGGATATTCCAATAAATGCTAACGGGTTATCATGCATTGAGCTTTGGCGCCTTATGCTAAGCTAGATTTAATTAAAAACAATTGAGCAAGCTCAGCAATGGAGGATCAGTAAAATCTAGATAAAAAAGATTTCTGGATTACTTTCATCCATACAGTACCTCGCTGGATGCCAAAGGAAACAGCGAGGGATTCCAGAATTCCATGGGAGAGGAAAACTTCGCCTCCGGCTGTTTTTTTTTTTCTCTTTTTTTTTAAATTTTATTTTTTCTTAATCTATGTGTCGGAGCGCTGGAGGGATGGGGTGGGGGGGACTGCTGACCCAGCATTCCCGCCAATAAAGAGTCTGCGGTTGACAGCGAGCAGTTGACGACCGTGACGCTGGTGCGTTAATGTGATATGTAATGGAATACCGCAGAGTGAACCCCCTCCCCCAACCCCTTCTCCACGGTGACAGAAAAATGCTACATGCGCGCCGTGATCTGACATCCGTTCCAAAAATCACACACAGAGCGAGGGCCGGCGCGGCGGGGCGGCTACGCGTGAGCCCGCCATTAATAGGACGCGTGTATAATAAGAGTGCAGTGGCGCAAAGGCGCCCGGGCATCGGCGTGCACGTGGGTGGAAATCTCTGAGACAGTCACGCGAGTCACCCCTCCGGATGCGTTCACATGTGTGGGATACATGACGAGGATGACACGGGCACCGCCTGCCGCCGGACGGCTAATGTGGCTACCGTCACGCTGACATGGTTCGTGCCACTTGTCCCGTCGCGGAGGGAAGGGGGTGTTCTAATTGGTTGCCACGGCGGGTCTGACTATCATGTGACCCAAATGCTTTGGCCTTCGGAGCAATGAGACCCCGATCATGCTATCCATGCTAGACGAGTTTCTTTTTAAGGAACTTCCTGTTCATTTTCCCTGAAAACAAGCATTGATAAAGTTACTGTGGACTCACCCTCGAGGGGGCAGTAGCGAGTGACCTTCTCTGGCATCAGCCGGCCCTCCCTGTGTCTGCAGTACACCTCGGCGATCTGCTGCCTGCACTCCTTGCTCTTGGCCCTGGACAGAGCCGAAATGGCCTCCTTCCCGCTGATCTCGCACTTGGGCGGCTGGTCGTAGGTCACCTCCTGCGGCGCCGCCGTGGCCTGCTTCCTGTGCGGGTGCTGATGCCTGTGCTGAGCCTGCGCCTGCTGGGAGGGGCGGTGCGGTGGCGGCGGCGGAGGGGCCCTCTGGAGCTGGGAGCTGTTGTAGGCCAAAAGCTGGTGGCCTACGGGTAGTACCTCGTTGGAGCCTCGGCCCAGGACGGGCGGGTGACCGCGCCAGGCCTGTTGCTGCTGCTGCTGCTGATGCTGCTGGGCGAGCGAACGCTCCTGCGGCGCCTTTCTGCCGGCGGCGCCTCCCGTCTGGCGCTGTGGCTGTGAGCGCGCTCCAAAATTACTATTGTCTATGTTTTCAAAGTCCTTGGGCACGGAGTTCTCGTTGTTGCTGTCCACTCTGCTTTTCTCCTTCGGCCGGTGGGAGTAATATCCGTCCTGCTGGGAGAGGAAAGGGAGCGGGTTAACGACGGCGGATGGGAGTTGGAGGATGGGGAAGGAGGGGACGCGACACCGACGAGAACTGTGTGGCGCATGTCATACGTCGGATTAGCAATCGCCGTGGCATGTTTGAGTGGGCAGCGCCGCGCCGAACCCGCCGGGCGTGAAATGAAGTAGCAACTTCGTGAGGACGACAAGGTGCGACTTCATTGGAGGTGATTGGGGGCGGGTGGCGGGCGGTGGGTGGCGGGGGCTCGGCCGCGCCACCATCAGATTAGCCCCGGTTTCAATTAAATTCTCCCTCAAATGGGCCCCGGCACTCCGTAAACAGATTACCAAGAGGGGATAAAGGGCCCGAATGTGACTGAGAGTTTCTGCTTTGGCACGTATGTGTGTGTGTTTGTGTGTATAATTCATTTTGTGCAGGCGCCGTGTGAGAATATGAATAAACCATGGCGGTGCGGTGTGTGACACGGGAGGCAGCACTTGTTAGGGCTGTGCGTCCGCATGTGAGATAGCGTGTGTGTGCCGACCGTACAATTTTCCTGTCTTCCGGCGGAACGGGGCTGAAAGCGGAGGCGGGGCATAGGGGGGGGTAAGAAAAGGGTGGGTGG
>CAAKHD010003386.1:36027-51593 GCA_901007705.1 Fistularia tabacaria | reverse complement strand
CAGACGCCCCTGACACGCCTCAACTCAGTGGTTTAAATAAATAAAGTTTCCTTCAAAATGAGACGTGTGTGTGTGTGTGTGTGTGTGTGTGTGTGTGTGTGTGTGTGTGTGTGTGTGTGTGTGTGTGTGTGTGTGTGTGTGTGTGTGTGTGTGTGTGTGTGTGTGTGCGCGCGCGCACATACATACACTGTATATATCGAGCCAATGACAGAATTTAAATGGTAAGTTACTTTGGATTGAGTACAAAGAATAGTTAAAAATTGATAGTTTGTTTCAATGAAAGTGTATGGATTATAATTTGATTTGACCTGCCTTCCAGGGTCATCCATGGCGCCGTGTCGTCTGTCAGATTATTTACTCTGTTTTGTGACATTTCCATCCATCCTCCCTGTCCGAGGTGTCCTTGTCTTGGTCATTTACCAGAACAGGTTGTGTTCTGTTTCCTCAGGTTTGTCACAGTTGACGTTCTGAGGGCGAAAGCTCTCGGCTGTGTGACCAGAGTGACGCGTGCTGAGGCCAAGATCAACAAGAAGAGAATACGTGTAAAAGGAGATGTTGTGAAAGAGGAAATCCATACTCGCTGTCAAGTCCACGTCTGGGAGCCGTTCCGATGTGAAAAGGTCCTCATCAGCAGAATGCGTCGTCGTCATGGAAACCCTTGCAGGGCCACACAATATGGGGGATGAGCAATCAGGAAACCTGTTGTGATGTCACCTCTTAAAATTGCTTGTTTCATTGACTTAGTTGCGGGAATTTAGTCTTTCAAAGCACAATTACCAAAATGACCGAAAATCGGTGAGCCAGGTGTTGAAAGAACTGAAGCGTTTTTCTGATTTCCTCTGATTGTCCTGATCTTTATGTGCCATTTTAATTTTATTTATTGATCAGTTGCACCTCTTTCACACGCGATCTTACCTTACATGCATGAGATAAGCAGGTGCTGAACTGCAGTATTTGCATTACATGGTTAACCGGTCCTGGTTGACTTGTAATTTGCCCATGAAGTGTTTATATCATTCTCTAGTTTTACCAAGAGGACACGGCGAGTGAATTTAGAACGGATTATGTTGGAAAGATGTTCAGGCGGAGTCGAATTAAAAACTTTTGTGTAAGAAGACTGACATCAGCTTTCCCTTTTATGGCCTTCGTATCTAAGCGGCTGTTGCTTTATCAGCAGAACCATTTTGAAGAACAACAGGACTAAAAGAAAGAACCTTTGGGCGCCTGGAATCAATACTTGTCCAAATCTAATGTTCTAGATAATCCAGTGTCATTATTTTTTGTCAAAACTGGATTTGAAGCAATAAGCCCAAACATTTTGATAGACCAATTTCCAATAACAGTCAAGCTGTCTCCTCCATCACCCACCAGGATAGAAAATGAATTTATGTGGAAGGCTAACAAATGAGAACATTTCAATTCACATAGATGAAATAGATTCATTATTTATTTGAAATTGTCATTAAAAAAAAAAAATCTAGTTCTCGATGATTCTTAACCTCACATCAACTGCGCTATTGACAATTTTGCATGGCTGCATCGCCGATGCGTTTTCATTACTGAAAAACAACTAAACTTATTTCATCCTCATCAGGTCATGACTTTGTGCTAATCGGTGTCCAATACATTTGGAAAAAACAGGCGCTCACGTGAGAGTTTATGGCAGAAATGGCCAAATGGAGATAACATTTGACCCTTTTTATATTCTTTACCATATATTTTTTTGTCAGTGCAGGTTGAGCACTTGATACAATGTGTATTGATTATTTATCTTTACATAGACTCAATACCAAAAAAAGGGCAACAAACATTACTAAGCTACCACATTGCCTTGCAAGATAGCCTCTCATAGTTATCTCTCACCCTTTGACACCCGATAAGTCACTGCTAATCATTTCAAAACCGGTCATGATTGAGCGCCAATGGTCCCGGTCACAACAATTGCAGGAAGGAATGTCATCGGAGAGAAAAAAAATATTGAGGATGTGGGAATGTCCTCATCAAATTATCCTAATACCTCAGTATATAAATTAACTGCACCGCAACGGAGCAGGAAAACACGATGTCTGGCTCAGAATCCAAACCCGAGAGCTTCACGGTGAGCGTCGGAGAGGCGCGGGGGCCTGCAGACCCTTCGACCAGGAAGGGCACCAGCATCTTCCAGCAGTACATTCAGCCGTGCCTGGTGGAGCTCTTTGGAACCACCATCTTTGTTTTTGTGGGGTGTTCATCTGTCGTTGGGAGCACCCCTGGAACGATTTTGCCCCCTGCTTTTGCACATGGACTAACCCTGGCAGTGCTGATCTCACTGTTTGGGCCAATTAGGTAATGACTTGTTTACTCTCTACTTTGTCTTTCTCTGTGATTGCAATATCCAATCAGTTTCTATTTGGATCTGTTTGCTTATTTTCCTCTAAATGAATTCTAAGAACATTAATATGTTTATTTTACTTTTGACTCCTTTGGATAATTTGGCAAAAACACACAGAAGCTGATATAAGTTCATTTTTCCCAATTTGCTCGGAGATGTGAGAAATCATAACCAGCTGAATATCAGTTTCTATTTCATTAGTTTTGTGCAGCACTTGGTAAAGCTGATAATGTTGATTTCAGCGGCGGCCACTTCAACCCTGCTGTGTCCCTGAGCGTCTACATGTGCGGAGGGATGGAGCTGCATCTGCTGGGGCCCTACTTCCTGGCCCAAATGTTCGGAGGGATGATCGGCGCAGGTTTGACCAAGGTAATTCATTTGTGACACGACGCTAGAAAACTCTCAACCCCAAGTTGTATTTCATGAAAATAATACCTCACGATTTGACAAAGGGAAGTCTCGCGTTTGTTATAACTGTGACACGTCTCCCTCCTGAATTAAATGTGAAAGTCGTTGTGTCTTCGGGATACGATCAGATAATCTAAAGTAATTAACTGACGCACAATCTGGGTGCAAAGTCTGATGCCAGGTGCAAAAACGGCTGTATGGGGTATGACAAAAGTGTAACCGATCAGTGTAACCAATCAGCTATGTGCACTTTCCCTTAAAGGCCAGGTGTGTCTGCAAATTCGGTGAATCTGAATTTAATCCCGTCCTGTCACGGTAGCAGCCGTGACTTCCTAGTCCATGGTATTTGGAGGTTAGTGTCTACAAGGAGCCTCTCTAGTAGATAAAGTACATTTTGGAATGTCCCAAAAAATGAAAACAAATTAAAAAAAAAATATATATTATATATATATATATATATATATATATATATATATATATATATATATATATATATATATGTGTGTGTGTGTGTGTGTGTGTGTGTGTGTAAAATATATATATATATATATATATATATATATATATATATATACAAACATACATAAATAGATACACACACACACACACACACACACACACACACACACACACACACACACACACATATATATTTTCTGTTTTTAATCTTGAAATCTCATCGCTAACGGTCACGTGTAGCCATTTTCGCTGCTGTCGATCAATTACATTCAGCATTTAGTTTTTTTGTTTGACGCCTGAAACACATATCAATAATTGCACATTCAGTCGCGTCTTAGAAATGTTAAACATGCTGATTGAAATTCATCACGCCGGCCACACACGCAGGCTGAGAGTCATGATTTGAGAGTAACCACATGTTGAATGATTTATGGCCAATTTTTCTGTTTTAGGGAATATACACTGCTTCCACTTACAAAGTCACCATCGGAGGAGCCTTTAATACAGTATTTCTGCACGGAGACCTGGGCAAGGCAACACTTGCAGAAGTGATGATGACCCTGATCCTCACCCTGGTGGTCTGCATGTCGGCGGTAAACAGCCGAACGCGCTCAAAGTGCGCCCCTTTCGTCATTGGCCTCACGGTGACAGCCAACATACTTTTCGGGTAAGAGACTCAGATAGGGGTTGGTTGGGGGGGTTAGACAGGAATTATGGATCCTGAAGTCCAGGAAGGGTGGTCCTTTCTAGACCACCTTTTCTAGCTAATAGCACCAGGAGACGAGACAACAACATGATCACCTCATCGATGAAATCTTTTTGGATGATTTCTGATCATTCAAGACCCTCCAGAATGTTCTTTCAACGTCTATCTTTAGAAAAGCATCAGCTTTAAAACAGCAAAATACCGACGCAATGAAACGAAGAAATCACCGGAACGTAATATATAATTCTTTAAGCATTGGCAAACGGATGCTGCATCCCCAATGAATGCTTTTATGACGATGGATACAAATGTCAAATGTGCTGTTCCATTAAAATACACTCCACTTTCCGGCTCTCATTAACTCACTATCTGATGGGACTGCGGGGTCGATTATAGCGTTTAGTCCATAAAATGATATTGACTCGTATGAATATTCAATATTAACAACAGTAACATGCAAATCAGAACCAGCCGTTCATCAACCCACTGTTTTTGCACCGATGTTTGGTTGTGGCCGTCTTTTCAGGGGGGTGATGTCTGGGGCCTGCATGAACCCCGCCCGAGCCTTCGGCCCCGCCGTGGTCGCAAACCACTGGAATCACCACTGGATCTACTGGGTGGGACCCACCGGCGGCGCGCTGCTCAGCACAGTCCTGATCAGGTACGACCAGCACAGGACTGTGTTATCACGCCCAAACCTCCAGTTTTGGAAAGTCTTTCAATGTATTTTACCCGCTTGCTGACCCCCTGCTTTCCCATGCAGCAACAATATTTATATTTGTGTCGCTTGATTCTGTATAAATAATTTGAATAATTAGTAAAAACTCTCTCTTTTTGACTCAACGCATAACAAAGTCATCATTTCCCCCAAATGTTTTTTCTCCGGAGCTGTTCATTGGAATTTTGATTTAGTGTTAATTGACTTGTTTCTATTTTTTGCACAAGAGAGTTTATATTCACTCCATGTTCTGACACTATTGCACACTACGGTTTCCACATATAGTATTTAGTACTCAACTACCTTGTCTGCACAGTCCATTTTCAGCTGTGTGAATTGAAATTATTAAAGGGCCTTCTATACTTCTAATCTTAATCTCAAATAAACTAATTCACTTCAATGCGCGTCTTTTTCCAAGCACCCTCTGCTGTCAGCTGTTAGCAATAACCAGGTCTCTCTCGCCCCGTGCAGGTTGGTGTTTGGGGATGACAACACTCGAGTTACCTTGAATTTGTGCCCACCTTAATAGAGCGAGCGCGTTCACACTGAGCCGGGACGGCGCGTCTCTTCTGAATAAAATCTGCATTTTTTTCTTTTTTTCTTTTCTTTTTTCTTTTTTCTTTAAAAGTTCTCTGACTATGTTACATAACTTTTCGCAGTAAAATTTCCATTTGTCCTTGACTGTGTCTGAATTCTTGGCTTGTAATCAATGACTGGTATGAGTGCTTTGATGCGCTACAGTGCTTGATGATATGATATAAATCTGATAGCTGCTCTAGGCCTGGACTTTACTTCAAAAGTTCCATCATGTTTGACTATAAATTCCACACACAACATGTCAAGCAAATGATCAGACTGGCTGTTATTGTTTTATAGCCAGTTTTACTCCATGGTCTGGAGCAAAGTCTTCGATGGACATTCGCCTCCTGATACTTTTACAGCTACCAAAACGGTACAAGGACAGGGCAATGGAAGACTCAATAAAACTAGATTATGATCCTCAGCAGGGTGCCCTTTCATCAACAGAAAGCTGTCGGTGATCATCCAAATAATGCCCGGTGGAGTTATTAAAATGTCTCCTAAGAGATGGGTGATGATTAGAGACCGGTGACTTTCACTTCATATCACCGTTTCTCGACAGAAAGGATGCCAATGTTCAGAATGTTTAAAAAAATATGTAATTGCAGGGTTGTATTAACCCGCCAGCTGGATTGTGTGTGTGGGGGGGGGCAGAGTAGATCACTTGGCCTCATCTCAACCTGGTTCTCTCAATACTTTCCACACCAGCACGACATACACTGCCTGATATGGGATTTCTTATCTTGAAATAAGTAAATGAAATATCTATATTTTTAAAATAAATTAATTAATCGATGCATTTTCAATTCAAGGATTCCAAGTGTGCAATGATATTCTTACTTTGCTGTCTGCAGTCAAGCCAGATACAATAACAAGGTGTTAGTAACAAAAGAGAAGTAGGCAGTTTAGTGTGGATGTAATATGAATAAATACATAGCAGCAGGGTAAAGGACGGTGAATAAGGACACAAATGTCTCCCAATTGTTCTGTTTTATGAAGCATCATTTACATTAAATAAATTTATCTTAAAGTGCTTTCTGTGATTATTTGATGGCTGTGGACATTTTAAGACAAATGATCTTTCAACGAGGGACAAAGTCACTGGAAAACAATCGGAAATATGCAGATTGCGAGAGATGATCTAACCAGAATATATCACAGTTCTCGGGCTCATAAGCCGGACATGTGTGATTCTGTGGCTTAATTTTTAACAAAGCTCCCAGATTTATTCCACGTACTAACGTCTCCTGATTTTAAATACTCAGTGCAATAAATACTACGATTGCAGCTACGTTCAACATGAAAGCATCTCACAATGTAATAGTAAATCGTCTCAATGTCAGTGTCGCTAGACTTGATCTTTCTTTATATAATAATTCTTTATATGGAGTGCATGAACTCATAACAAATGAGGTGATGCAAAGTCTACTCCTCTTTTATCTATATGGGCCAGTGTTACTTCGTCTGTGTATACATGTGCTTAATAATAAACAAGTCGTGACCCCTCAACCCTTATCTAATCCCCCTCGACGGGGTCACTCAGCCGTCTTACCTTGGCTGCCCTCTTCTGAAGGTCCAGTGAGATGCCGAAGATCTTGTATTTGGGCGGAGATTGCGTTGGAGTATCCTTCACCTTTGTTTTATCACGTGTCGCTGCCGTTTATAAATAATCACAACGGCTCGCAGCTTGACCGAGTCCGCAGTCCAGACCAGGCGCGGGTGCCTGGAGGTGCACGGGCAGGCAGAGACAGCACAGCCGAAGTAGAGTCCTCCTGGAACAGAAGAGGTCGCGTGGTCAGGCAAACCATGGGCGCCGAGAAAATGGAAATGGAGGATGGAGATTCTACTCTGATGGAGAAGGGCAAGAAGCCGCCTGCGGTAAAACCCCCCAATAAGTATGAGAGGATCTTCCAGCCCTGTCTGGCAGAAATAGTGGGGACCACGTTCTTTGTTTTCGTCGGATGCGTGTCCGTCATCGAGAACGTGCCGGCAGCCGGTCGGCTACAGCCGGCTCTGGTACACGGGCTGGCGGTGGCGGTGATGGTGGCGGTCATGGATAACATCAGGTAAGAGCTGATAAGCGGCGCTTATCAACAAACGGGTGTGTTAATTGACGTGTAAAGCATCAAGACTCGTCCCAGGGAATTTTTGCATCTGAAGTTGGTGATGAAGCACACGATCAGCCAGAGGGAACACGCATTTTTTAACGTTATCTCTTATGTAATGACCCTCAACCCGCCTAGGTTTTTATCCAAATCTGACCAGCAGGAGATGTTATGAGATATGAGGAGTTCACATTTGGTTGCAATCTTTTCCTTTTTGCTTTTCTTTTTTTATTATTTGGTCACATCCTCACTCCTTCCTCTCTTCCAGTGGCTCCCATTTCAACCCTCCATTCACCATTGGCATCTATCTATGTGGAGGCATGGATTTGATTATGGTGGGGCCCTACCTGGCCAGCCAGCTGATTGGTGGGGTGCTTGGAGCTGGGATGGCCAAGGTCAGCTGGAACAAGCAATTGCAGAAACCGTGCAGTACAACCACACAGCGCAGTAATATCTTGAATGAACGCTCACTATCCTTTGCAGATAATGACGCCTGCAGACAGATATTTGAATGCCTCAGGAGCTGCGTTTGACATACTGAAGTCAGACAGCCAGCTGCCTGGCGCCATCTTCGGGGAGGTGGCCATGACCTGCCTGGTTACCATGGTGGTGCTGCTCGTGGCCGTCAATCGCAAAACAAAAACTCCGCTGGCTCCTTTCCTGGTCGGCTGTACAGTCATCATCAACGTCCTGGCAGGGTGAGCAGTGGCGACCTTGGACTCCGGGGTCGCGCAACTTTGTCTTTTTAAAACTCAATGCGGAGATACGTAGCGTTGAAACGCTCTGCCTGTGCGGCTGTCCTCCCACGACATGCAGCTGAAGCCTAACTAGTCTGTAAATGTGTGTGAGAGAGTGAATACTTAACTAGAGATTAACCTAGCGTACCCAGGCTCTTGTCCAGACCCAGCAGGGTTTGTCTCATGCAACCCCCATGGAGTAGAGATAATCAATTTGAATATACTAGATAAAACTGTAGAAAATGAACAATCTGCTGCAAATTTACAATACCTTACACCAAAAGAGATTTTTTTTAACTCACTGGGTCAATTGATGCAACAGTGCTTTTTACACACTCCCACGGAATGATGCAGGAATCGTTATCAATGTTTCAAAACTTCTATCAAGTATTACAGCAACTGCTAAAAAGAGAAATCGAAAACATTCCCGGTCTGGTTTTATACACAGAGCTGCAGGTCGTGACCATCGACCTGTAGCCTGTTTGATATCGCCACAAAAAATCTGAGCTAAGTCTGATGTTACAGGGACATTTAGATTTCAGTTAGTCATTTTCAAAAGTATTTCTTGTTCCTCAGTTAATATGATTCATTCAAATAAACCCAGTTGTGCATTAAAAAAAAAAAGCAGCTTCATGCATGATGTATCGTTTTGGGTTACCCTCATAAATGATAATGACAACTTGGATTGGGGTGCAAAATAGGAGGAACTGTAGGATCCAGAATAATCCAGATTAAACAGTACACGCCCTCTGTTATTTGCTTTGTTTGTTTGCTTGTCTGCAGGGGCGACGTTTCAGGGACATGTCTGAACCCAGCCAGGGCTTTTGGCCCGGCTCTGATCGCCAACTACTGGACCTATCACTGGGTGTATTGGGTCGGACCAATAGGAGGAGGTGTGCTGGCTGCCGTTCTGCTCAGGTGACTAGTTGGAAGATTACTAAATTAAGGAAAAACTACAGAAAATGCAATAACAACAACAGCTGCCTCACAATTTCTCTCTTTTGTTTCAGGCTTGTTCTTGGGGATGACCAGACACGCATTATCATGAAATCGTAGCAGAATATCCTGTTGTTTTTTTCCCACCCTGTAACTATTAGCAGATGCTTTTCAATAATGTTAGGATGTCATATGGAGGCTGTTTTTGTTTTTTGTGTGCTAGGAAGGGATGTTTTAGCGTGAAATAAACACAATATTACACCATTTGCAGGCAATGTTGTCTTTTTCCACTCCCTATAAAAACCTATAAAATGACTAATAAACAGAGGGACGTGCATGTCTACGAAGGGTTGGGGACGCACCGCTGTCTTTTGTGTTGGATTTAGTAATAAGGTTATGATTAGCAGACCATTTCTCACCAATACAAACATGTCCATGGTAACCAGGTCCTCAGGAGTGACAACTTTGGAAACTACAATATCACCAATAAATAGAAAAAGGCAGGCAGGGGAAACAGGTGTGTTTTTACACCGTTAAAAAACTAAAAATCTCTAAGGTTCTACTTGGATGCATTAACGGAAACAGTTGGCAACAATGGCTTTCCTCCCGGTGTTGAATAAAAACTCCCAAAGTGTGAATGAGGATTTTACACACACATACACAAACACACACACACAAAACATGGAAGCCGGTGATTGTCACCTTTTGTGTGATTTTCTAGGGGTCATCAGCTGGATTCACCTGCGCGGCCACGCGAAGCCTCCACGGGAAGTGCAGGCCAGGTAAAGAACAGGATTCTGCTTGAGCGTTAAGGAGATCTACCCAAAATGCTTTGCGTCTCTCGGTTTGAGTCACATGCTCTGTCCACCGGTTATTTTGGTGACACTATGTAACCTTTTGGTTACTTCAACTCGCAGGGTTGTGAGATGAACTGTGTGTCAATGTTATTTAAGGTTTGGCACAGCTCTTCATACACAAAAACATGATGCAAAAATGTCCCCCCAATTTTACTTTCTTTAAAAACGACTTTGAATTATATACACAATCTTTGAAACTTAGGAAAAAAACAAAAAGCCAAAAATATACTGTTTCATGAATGACATTCCCTTAGATTCATTAAGCTTAATACATATTGTATTCTCCTTCCCATTTCTTTTTTTGTTTGTTTATTTATTCTCAAAATATTAATTGTTTTCCTGCCGGCTTCACTCTTGTTACTCCCGCAGTTATTTGTCTGGGGATTCCTTGTTTCCTCATGTCAGTTCATTGTCATTGATGTACGATTGAATTAAAACACGTTTGTTTGTTTATATATTTTGTTGCCCTTTAAATTCAATAAAGGTGTAAAAAAAAAACCTCACAGTGTCGTGCCAAATATCGCGAGATTTATGTGTGCCGTTTTCAGTCAATAATACGCACCCCCTTTCCGGCTCCAGTGGCGCAATCGGTCAGCGCGCGGTACTTATATGGCAGTAATCCCGCGGGAAATGCCGAGGTTGTGAGTTCGACCCTCACCTGGAGCACTCTTTATCGTAAGTTTAACGAAATATGTGAAATGTGACAATGATGCACGGCGTGAACGCTGCGCCTCCGGGCTCCAGTGGCGCAATCGGTCAGCGCGCGGTACTTATAAGGCAGTAATCTCGCGAGACATGCCGAGGTTGTGAGTTCGAGCCTCACCTGGAGCACATTTATCATTACTTGAGTTTAAATTCAATTGTAGCACTTCGATACTGATTGATGGTATTGATCCTTGACGTGGAGGTCACACGCAATCGTTCACCGTGTTTTGCTTTTTCGACAGTAATCTCGCGAGACCTGCCGAGGTTGTGAGTTCGAGCCTCACCTGGAGCAGCTCCTCCGCTCCCTTTATGAGACCCTTACCGTCCGTCCAACTGCGCATGCTCCGCAGCTCCACCGCGCTTCAAGTCACTTTTGCACATGTAAATTGTGTTAAGTTGTGTTTAAATGTTCACGGCGTCTCTGCACTTAAAAAAAAAAGCCGTTGTGAAACTTTTATCAAAACAAATCAACTATTAATGATCATAATTATCGGGCCCTTTTCTTTTTTTTTCTTTTTTTTCTGCCTACAGAAACGGACCAAAATAGGTGAACCGGTCACGGCAAAAAAAAAAAAAAAAAGTTTAAAAAGTGAGTATATAGAAGACACAGACACTTTGTCCGATTTAGACGTTTCATGCATTTATTGATTTCTCATAAGGAGGTATCATCATCTTGCATCGTCGCTGTGACTGCGTCGCAATTTATCGGTACTTGTCGGACAGGGCGAGGGCCAGCTCGGACAGGAACTTGTCGATGGAGACGTGCACCTCGGGGAGGAAGTCTTTGCTGAACGTGGTGGCCAGCACCACCATGATGCAGTGGCCGAGGATCTGCGAAGAAAAAACGGAGACGGGTGTCAGGGACGGGGGTGGTGGTGGTGGTGGTGGGGGTCCCCCACAGAAAGTCATATGGGATATGTTAAAACCGTGGGGGAAATGATGCAGTGCGCATGCGTAATTGATCGCGCGTAAACCGGTCAATCTCGGGCGGGCGCACCTTGAAGTTGACCGGGTCCACTTTGATTTTGAAGGCGTGCAGCTCGCTGAGGTCCAGCAGGCCGTCCACCAGTTGGTCGATGTTCTTCACGGCGAGGGCGATCCCGGACATGATCTTCTTGCCGTGCTTCTTCACGGGGGCGGATCCGTAGCTCAGATCGGGCCAGTGGCTGAAATAGATCTTGGTCTGGGGGTAGACGCTGAGCATCCTGAAAGGGCGAGAGGATGGATCAATACACGCGGATCGAATACAGACACGCTTATCGATTCGTTAAAGGAAATCAACGTAATATCGGACGTACCTCCCCAGAGCTTCGGCACCGATGGCATCGGCATTCTTGCCAATTTTGGCCCAAAACTGGAGCACGTTTGCCTTGTCAACGTCCGTCAGAACCATGATGGAAGTGTTGCCGCCGTGGTTATTGCCCCTTCTATTTAACTTCGGTTGGCACCGCCGCCACACCCACGCGGATCGTGCCAAAGACGCGGCCGGTGACGCAGGCCGGACCCGTCCTCCGGCGCTGATAGGCGGGTCGGTGGCCGGACGCCAGCCGCCAGCTGGTATCAGCCGGGCGCACCGTTGATGCAAAGCAAAAAAATAAGAGAAAAGATGCATATTTGTTTGGGTTGGGTGGGTGTGGGGGGGCATCGGCCGTGGGTGATTAGGCACGGGGCACGTCGGGTCACAACCGATCGATGATATCGCCTTATCAATCAATACCACAATATCACGTTTCTACTGGAGTGCCTCAACTAGTAGTAAAAGAAGATTAGCAGTTTTACTTTATCGGAATACAAATGACAACTTATATCAACTACTTTTATTGTGTTTTATTTTATTAATGTATTTCAATTGTTTTGTGTTCACTTATTATTACCCCAAGTTTCTCTTCGATAAATAAACTCAATTTAAAGGATTTATAATAATCCCGTTGTTGATTCGGTTTTCCTTTTCCATTGGAACATTAATGAGAACTATTTATAATGTCAATCTTTATTCATGTTATTTGATTTTATCAACTAAAATTTATTTGAGTTATTTTGTGTTCACTTTTTTTTATTGTGTTTTTCTTGGATAAATAAAGCTAAATTTAAACAATTTATATTAATCCCCTTTGTCGATTCGGGTTTCCATTTCTTCTGCCCATCTTTGAGATAATTTACATGGTTTAATCTCCAAAATGATAATAATAATAAAACTGATAATAAATTCAGATATACATCCATACATATATACACACACACACACACACACACACACACACACACACACACACACACACACACACACACACACACACACACACGAAGAGCTCGTGAATCAAACTGTCAAACAAGTAAGGAAACAAGAAAATAATCTGCTATTGTCTTAAACAAACAAACCAAAAAATTCAAGTTCTAGTGGTCTTAGAACCACTCTGGGTATCAGGTAAGTGAAAGTTTTAAACACGATATAGAAGGTCTCTGGTTATAAAACAGTAGCAGTGGTCGAAATGCCATATAAATATATATATATATATATATATATATATATATATATATATATATAGTTGTGTTTGTGTGTGTGTGTATATGTATCTGGATATGAATGAATAATAATAATAGTCGAAAAACCCTTCGACACACGAGGAGGAGCTGTAAATCGAACCAGGAATGTTCGGTTCTAAGGACAATCGCTCTGGCATACCGTCCCTAACAGCCATTTAGATAGATACATAGATAAATAGATAGATTTAAATGTAAGCACAAAAAAAAAAAATATATATATATATATATATATATATATATGTGAATTTATTATCAGTTTTATTATTATTATCATTTTGGAGATTAAACCATGTAAATTATCTCAAAGATGGGCACATATATACATATATGTATGTATGTATGTGTATGTATGTATATATATACATATATATATCTTTCTATATATATATGTATATATATGAATGAATAATCATGATAATGTATAAGATAAGATAAGATAAGATAAGATAAGATAAGATAAGATAAGATAAGATAAGATAAGATAAGTCAATACTTTATTGATTCCCATAGGGGAAATTTGGGTAAACGTATACGTTTTTACTCCCTTGTTCTCTGCATTTAACCCACCATGGATGAACCATGAGCTGTTGGCTGCCGTCTAGCAACACCAGGGGAGCAGTTAGGGGTTCAGTGTTATGCTCAAAAACACTTCGACACACTAGGAGGAGCTGTAAATCGAACCAGGAATGTTCAGTTCCAAGGACGATCGCTCTGCCATGCCGCCCTTAATAGCTACATAGAGAGATACATAGATAAATAGATAGATTTAAATGTAAGCACACAAATAAATAAATAAATGAATAACTAGATAAATAGAAACGTAGATAAATAGATAGATTTATATTTAAGTACACAAATCAACGAATAAATGAATAACTCGATAAATAGATTTAAATTTAAGTACACAAATAAATGAATGGATATATCAATAATTAACAAATGCATGCATAAATAGATAAATACATAGATAAAGAAATAAATTGGGTTTAAAACGGTTTAGTTTCAGAATCAATATACAAATCAGTGATGAAGCAATCATTGAACAAACGCAACACCAAAAAGTGCCTCATTTTCTAATTCGTAATAACAAACTTCACTCTTTTTATCATGGCCCCCAGTATTTTCTTAATGTGAATTTGGGCTAGGGTGTCTGGGTGGAGGAGGCGCTGCAGCAGATAACACCAGTGTGGTTTTCCAGATAACACTCCGCCACTAAACACTCTCCCATCCAACATATTCAAATGTCTTCTTCTAATTACCCCTCATGATATATATATATATATATATATATATATAATTTATTTATTTATCTATTTATTTATTTTCAATTTTTCTACATATATATATATTTCATATTGTTAACAGAAAAAAACTGAATGATGAATCATAACTGCCACCGACATTATCCATCAGCAAAGTCCAGTCTATAAGAGGTTTTAACAGTGATAAAATAAAATAAAATAAAATAAAATAAAACAACATTTTAATCCACACTTGAAAGATTAACTTTGCTCCAGTTTTCTAACAAGAACCTGCTTAGTGAAGAAACTCTGGGAGAATCATGACAAAGCAAGAAACCAATGAGATTAAATACTCATGCATGTCTGTTTCTTTCAGAACCCAAGTGCTCTGCATTTTTCCCCAATGTGTTATTTCCCCAAATCCATGACCAAAACCTTTAATGATTCATATTGATAATATGAATACATATTATATGAGTACATATATAAACAAAAGTATAGCTAGATAGATAAATATATAAATATATATATATATATATATTTATACACACACATAATTTATAGATATATAGATATAGATAAAATTTATATCTATAGTATATATATACACATGTAAATAAAGAAACAAGTATATATATATATCTATCTATATTAATGTATTCATTAACAGCATAATTCAAATTTGGGATGTTAAAAACACCATAGCAACAAGAACCACCAAATGATGTTCAAATAAAATCACATTTCACAGCACAACACGCAGGTTTGGGCATGTGTGCGTGTGTATTTGTGTGTGTGCGTGTGTGTGGTTGTGCGTGTGTGTCCACTGTGCACCTAAGGAATAAATAAAAAAGTGAAACACAATAAAAAATACAAAACCTCTTAAAAATAAACATCACAAGCAAAAGTAAAGCACACACACACACACACACACATACATTCCATTCAGTGTTAATCTTAGAAATTCACAAGCATTTACATAATTGGCCCTCTGCCACTTTCCCACCCACTATTTTCAAGTTACAACTTTACCTTTCAGTACGCACCCACCCACCCACTAACACACACACACACTAACACACACACACACACACACACACACACACACACACACACACACACACACACACACACACACACTGTATCAATGGTTTATTTCCCCCCACTTCTCACAACTTTTTTTTAATATAATTTTTATTT
>CAAKHD010003385.1:66637-77023 GCA_901007705.1 Fistularia tabacaria | reverse complement strand
GTGGTCATAAAGGGATGGACATGGTCAGCAACAATACTCAGGTAGGCTGTGGCGTTGCAACAATGCTCAATTGGTACCAAGGGGCCCAAAGAGTGCCAAGAAAATATTCCCCACACCATGACACCACCACCACCAGCCTGAACCCTTGATACAAGGCAGGATGGATCCATGCTTTCATGTTGTTGACGCCAATTCTGACCCTTCCATCCGAAAGTCGCAGCAGAAATCGAGACTCATCAGACCAGGCAACGTTTTTCCAATCTTCAATTGTCCAATTTCGATGAGCTTGTGCAAATTGTAGCCTCAGTTTCCTGTTCTTAGCTGAAAGGAGTGGCACACGGTGTGGTCTTCTGCTGCTGTAGCCCATCTGCCTCAAAGTTCGACGTACTGTGCGTTCAGAGATGCTCTTCTGCCTACCTTGGTTGTAACGGGTGGTTATTTGAGTCACTGTTGCCTTTCTATCAGCTCGAACCAGTCTGGCCATTCTCCTCTGACCTCTGACATCAACAAGGCATTTCCGCCCACAGAACTGCCGCTCACTGGATATTTTTTCTTTTTCGGACCATTCTCTATAAACCCTAGAGATGGTTGTGCATGAAAATCCCAGTAGATCAGCAGTTTCTGAAATACTCAGACCAGCCCTTCTGGCACCAACAACCATGCCACGTTCAAAGTCACTCAAATCACCTTTCTTCCCCATACTGATGCTCGGTTTGAACTGCAGGAGATTGTCTTGACCATGTCTACATGCCTAAATGCACTGAGTTGCCGCCATGTGATTGGCTGATTAGAAATTAAGTGTTAACGAGCAGTTGGACAGGTGTACCTAATAAAGTGGCCGGTGAGTGTATATATACACGCACGCACGCACACGCACACGCGCACACACACACACACACACACACACACACACACACACACACACACACACACACGTTTTGGAGATAAGGTCAGAGAAGCCAGACAGAGAGTGTTCGGTCATGTACAAAGGAGGGATGGCGAATATAACTGTACTGTAACTGGTACAGTGAACTGCCAGGCAGGAGGACTAGAGGAAGACAAAACAGAAGATTTATGAATGTAGTGAAAGAGGACATGAAGTTAGTTGGTGTGAGAGTAGAGGATACAGAGAATAGGGTTAAATGGAGGAGGTTGATTAGCTTTGGCAAACCCTGAAGGGAGTAGCCAAAAAAAGAGGAGAAGTAGACTTTATTATGTACTAAACTAGGAAGAAAATGTACTTCCATCCACACAGATACTATGAGGAAACAGTATGCAACTAACGGAATAGAAAAGAAATTATCTGTGTGAATCTGATTCACAGATTCACAGTGATTCACAGTGTGAATCTGATTTCATGCACAGATGGGTGATGTGTGATGGATACATGATATGTGAGCCAATTTGCAATCACTGCTTTCATCTCAGACACTTGGATTTTTGAGGATGCTCTGGATAGGATAGCTACAATTTGCGACATTCCTTTCAGATGGACTTGAAAAGATCTTAAGAGTGGAAACCGGTAAGGGCCGTACTCCAGGCCCTTGGCTGCTTTCGTTCCTCGTGACAGTGGTTGTGAAGAGTCTGAATGAGATGTTGCTGATGCTAACGATTAAAATGAGTGAAAAGTACAATTTTGACAAACATAGGGTCATATCAGAATCAGAATCACTATATTTCTCCCCAAGGGACATTTGTAATGTCATAGATCTTGCAAGCAATCATGAGTTTATTCTAAATACCTGAAAAAACAGAATGAAAGGAACATGTATCTTCACCAGAGTTGTCAGTACATTTTATAAAAGTTTTACTTATGGTCATGCCTTACTTCTGGCAGAGCTGGTTGAAGAGGATCTTTGGGTTAACTGGTCCTTTCCCTGGTTCTTTCATGTTCTGGAGGAAGAGAAACATTGCTGCAGTCAGGGGTTCTGGGCTGGGTAGCATTATCATCAGTGGACTCTGCAAAAAGGCGACAGGATGCTATGGTAAGATTTTTGGAGGTTAAAAACAATCAGAGACCAGCTTAGGTTAAACATTTTTTGTTAAATGTGCCATTTTAAGACAGCTATGTTCATGTAAATATTTAACTCACTTATTTGAATGTGTTATTTTGTGACTGTGTTTTTTAACATATGGATTACTGTGGGTTTTTTTTTTCGATCATAGCCACTCCGTGACAAATAATCCTATTAGTCTGTCAATACTAAACAATGTGTTTAATAAAATCATGTTACTTCTTTACAAGTAAACCAAGTTTCACAGAGGTGGAAAACAAGAACGGCTAACTGTACCAGATGGGTCTCTACAGAAGGGCAGATCCTTAGTTTGTAACCTTTCTCCTTCACTTCCTGGATAAGGTCAATAAGCATGTGTGTTTGGGACAAGTTCTGTGGGAACAAAAGGAAGCTGTTAAGTCTATAAAAAAACAAATCACACACACTAAAAATGGTGCGTCTAAACATATTTGTATGGTCACTGTTAGAAGTGTTAAAAGCTACAGATAAACAAAATCTGATCAACATTTCATAAATATCAGATGTCTGCTATTTGCAATCTGCATTGTGTACATTGAGGAAATTGTAATGCCTAGAAGTCTATAATGAAGAAAACTGGGCAAAGGAAAATTCAAGGCTACAGTGAGAAAATCTACATATGTAAGAAGCATTTCCTCTGAAAACACTGATTGGCTAAAAGAAATACAGACTGCTCTGGTCATAGAATTGGTTCAACATTATGTTGATCACATAACAAGTTAAGTGTTTTTAAAAAAAAATAATACAAAAGGCAAGATTATTTTGACAATTTTTGCTTCAAGAAACATGGATCAAGGCATTGAGTTGCTGTGAATATTTTCACATACAAAACTTTGTGTAGTTCATTTCTATGTAAATATTTTGCAATGCTGAGTTTTAGCTTTAGCTATTAGCATACATAATTGTATCAGGTCATTATCATGAATGTCATCATAATATAATTAAGAGACCAATGCAAAGTAAACTAAAATTTCAATGGAGATATGTTCATATACCACCTTGTAAGTCTGAGTGGGTTCTCAGGTTTGTAATTTAGATATGTTCGATGATAACAATATTTGATGAGGATGAAAAGATGTGGATTAAACTTTTGTAAGGCAGAAAGGCCTTCATCTTTTTTGCATATCTATGGTCAGGGCACTTATTTTTTTTTCTTTTCAGTGAAAGAAAAACTCAAAAAAAAATAGTGATTAATCCCAGATTTGTGTCAACATTTGCAAAGATTTTCAGCACAAACTTGTGCTTTTGTACTGTTGTACAGCTGTAGCCACAGTAGTAGTAGTAAATTGTAATAATTGGTTGTACACATACAAGTAGTATTACTACAATTCCTATTTTATGGTGACTTTGTAGGTGTAGGGGTATATCATAAGACTGCACTGTGTGTGCACGCGTGTGTGTGTGTGTGTGTGTGTGTGTGTGTGTGTGTGTGTGTGTGTGTGTGTGTGTGTGTGTGTGTGTGTGTGTGTGTATGCATGTATACACAGTTTAGATTTTCTTTTAAAGAGAGATATATAGGGGAATTAAAATATCAAAATGTATATCCTATAGTTGCATGTCTTATGAAAAAAAGATTTTAGTCAGCAACGGCCACAGGATTACAGGGTGTAAAGAATGAAATTGGCTGTAACAAGACACATCTCTGAATTAGGGCACTGATGAGAGATATTGCTCAGTAAATGGATAAGCCAAAGATAATGCCACAGGTGTTGCCAATGTCAGGTGGAGGGTGCTCTTTTGTTCAGATGCTCACCAGTGTCAATTCCACTTGGTTAAGGAAAAAAGATTTCAACAGAGCGGCAGATTTGTAACATGTAACATGTTACTCTGCACCAAACCAAACAATTCTTTGTACATAAACAAGAAAGAAAACTATAATTTTACAGTTACTGAAAAGTGTATCCACACTTTGCTTGTGGCTATCCGCTGTGGTCAATTAAAATACTCTTGTGAAATGTTAACTCTATTTCAGTACAATTTGAGAAACTTGTGGTAGGCTCATTATTCTGAAATAAGCTTTTAAATTTCTCTCTGATCAGTGAGTTTGAAATGTAGAGAAGATCCTTGGTGAGGAGATAGCTTGAAGCAGTCAATATCCCATCATATGAGAAAAGCATCTTTATCTTCTTTCATGAGATTTGTTTTGTCATATCCTGGCAATGAAGACAGTTGCTATGGAAAACACACAATGGAGCTGGCTTTGTGCACACAGACACAGCTCATCCTCTGACAATTATGTCTTTTCACCCAAAAGATTGCAATTTTCGAGGGAACAATACAAACAGAGCGAGAGGGAGGGAGGGAAAGCAAGTAAAGCATGTTCACTCGAATTTCAATCAATGAGGAAGGCCCCAAGGGTGATTAACAAAATGGCGGAAAAAAACAGGTTTATTGTAGAAGAGGCATGTCAGTTTGCAGTGACCATGACACGACCAGAGAAAGACAGGGAAAGCTCTATAGTTGTATTGTATGGTGAACATGCTTTGCACCAACAGAGTGCCACTCATGAATGGGCAGGTGAACGTGTCCAAGACTGTGCTGCATTTACTGATGCATTGAATATGCTACAAAATGACCTCAAAGCCTCACCTGTTTACACACATGGTGGTATGGTCTAGCTTACTTTGCATCAGACACAAATTAAGCACCTCTTGAGTGTTTTCAGAGCTGTATATGTATGTAGGTCAGAACACACATATATACATTTACATATGGTAATAGTTATATATCTACATTAGCACTATATACAGTATATAAATATGCGCACAGTTAACAAAGAGAGAGAGATTTGATAATGGCCTGCGTTCAAGTGACAGGTGATTCTAAATCTTTGGCAACAGTGTGGAGATTGTCTTTTTCTGTGCCACCACGGATATGCAGCTGTGTGCAAAATAACAATTGTATAATGTGGTTGGTTGAGTATGGTGTGGAAGACATTGACCTCACGAGAGATCCTCTGACATTGCCCCCAGAAGCAGCCCTGAGCCAAATGAGCAAGTTTTCAGGTGTGTTTTTTTGCATGTGTGATGCAATGACAGAGACAAGGTATATGGGATTAAGGTGATGTCATAAAATATTTACTTTGGGTCATTTCGCATATACAGTATGGTATAAACAGCAATATTTAAAGATGCCGTGGACTCAGTTTTACCAACCTGCATAACAGCATTGAAGAAGCAGGTATTACCAAGATTACTGATGCCTTTGACAGTAACCAGGGTGTTATTAATAGCTGGACTCTTGCCTCTTTGGGAGTCAGTGTAATCTGATGGTTCCTCTCGCAGTTTGATGATCTTGGGTAAAGTGGCTAGAAACACATAAAACGACAAGTCAAACATGTGAATTCCAAACAATGAAACAATAATGACATTTCTGTTCTTACCTGATCAAAAACATTTGCAAAGGTTTAAATGTTTCACATGATTGTTTTGAATTTAATTTTGGTAGTATGATTTGGTGGAACCATCAGTTGAGGCCCCCATAGTTTGGCTATAACTGTGGTAGGCTGAAATGAAAACAGTTTTAGCAGCGACAAATTTTTTAATCCCCTCCAACGGGAATTGCGGCATTGTTAAAAAAAAAGGGGTCTCAACTTGACATGAGACTTAGGCTGGGAGCAGAAAGATTAAATAGCAGCTGGAAGGAAAGCTGGGTCATTTGGGAAAGCAGATGACAGATGTAGAAATTTCCGCTGGTTAACGAGAGGGGACTGGGGGTTGGAGCGACATTTCTCCAGAGCCAGCTGTTATTCCTGATTACCGATAAAAACTAACCTTACATAGTAACTCAGACACAGATGGTCAGAAACGAATAGCGTTATACATATAGTTTGCTGGGGACAGACTAGGGAAGAAGCAGAAGCTACACAAGCTGATGGAGCGCCAGCGATTGGCAAATAAGCAGATGCTATGACTCAATGTAAATGATGATAATGACGCATGTATCTAAACACTGTAGAAGAGTCCGAGAAATGTACAAATTTACAGTCAGAGAGGTTTATAAATAACATAGCACTGGAATTACATGTTGGCTAGTTTGAATGGGATCAAAGCATAATCTTGGACAAAACTCCTTTGGTTTTACTGGAATCCCTTTGTGGCGTTCACTTAGCTATCTGGGAGATAAGAGACACATTAACCTTTACATTATTATGAGAAAACTATTTGCTCTTTTCTCCTCCTTAATATTATATGACCACGATTTTGGCTTCTATCTCTTTACAAACCCATACCCCAACGCTCCTTCAGAATATCAAGACACCTGCAAGGGGCAACACCAAATGACATTGAGCACTGCCCTTTCTCCTTGCCAGTGTAATATTTCCACAGCTATTTTCTAAGCCTACAATAAGTTGCTGAACCTTCGTCAGAATACAACAGAATACCGGAGAGGACAATGTCAGTAGAACAATTTATGCGATGTTGCTTCCATGTATCAGCACATTGGATTTGAAATGAATAGATGCAAGAGTTTACTGAAGATTAGACTCGTATGTTAATCCAAGAGGAGTAACAAAATGATTGCATGAATCAATTATTACACTGATTTTTGTCATATCACATTCATTTTCCGAGGCTGAAAGTAATCGTATCACTGAAAAAGTGTTGCATTGCCAATTTATTTGGACCGACTCATCCAACATTGACTTGTGTAAGGATAGAGGATGAAAAGACACCTTATCATTCAAAATGTCTGTAGAATATGGTTGAGGAATGAAATATAGTGTGTCAAAACTGCCAAAAAAACTTGGTATAGTGATGGTTAAATTGTAGATTTAAGTAGCTGTGTTATAAAATTTTTAGACTTTACTCTCAGCTGTGATATACTTGATCTTATTGTATATCTTGATTCAAAAATATGGCATTTATAAGTATAATTGTTTAGTTGCCTGATATGAATCAATATAACTATGAATATAACACTCTTCCAATATAAAAAGGGGAAATAAAATAATCACTAACAGAACATACAGGCAATATATATATATATATATATATATATATATATATATATATATATAGTGCTCCAAAAAATTAAGGGGACACTTGGAGTTACATTATTACATTATGTTAAGTGTTCCTTTTTTTTTAGCTCTGTGTGTATATGTGTATATATATATATGTGTGTGTGTGTGTGTGTGTGTGTGTGTTTGTGTGTGTCTATAGCTTAGCTATACAGACGAAAAATGCAAGTTCAATATTCATTCAATAATTCCTTCAGTTACTGAAATTCTGGAATTCACCTCAGTAAATTGCAAGAATTTCCTTGAAAGTTACTTTATTGTCTGCTCAAATATTTAATGTGTTACACAATGTATCTGTCCCATCACAAATACTGTGAATTGCTAAAGCAGTTATGTGGTTATTTTAGTTAACATATCAAGGATAACAATAGAGATAGTATACAACATGCTGTATTTTCATTTTATTCATGATTCTATCATGTTTAAAAAATAAAGCAATAAATGCAATATTATGTATTGTAAAGTTTTGGGGATGTTGCCGGACTTTATATCCTCCCAAAAACAAAAAAACATATGATATATCTTTCAGGAGAAGCACTTCCACTGGATCTGTCAAGACATGCACAAGAATTAAAAAAAATATTCAATTTTAATTCAGTTGGTGTTCCTCTAACTCATAACTCAATAAATAAAATGCTCTTGTCTCACATTAGGCATTCATGAAAAAATAAACATGAAGTCCAAAGGCTGTATACCCTTCTGAATCAATGATCAACTTTGCATCAGAGTTGTTTTTCTATTGCCTTCAGTTGGGGACTCCATGATTTCATAGTCACATAAAACACTGTCTTTTGAAACAACTGATTACTGTGGCAAAATGGCATCATTAGGATGTCGCAATGGTCAAGATAAACAATAAACACTGTGAATTCTGCTCCCGTGTAAGAAAACACCCCTGATATCTCAAATCTTCAACTGCATGTCTAAAAGGCAACTAATTTTATTGAAAGAAATGTCAACATATGAATTACAAATTGAATGATATCAATGAAGAAGTCACAAATGAATAACTTAGCAACAGTGTCTAAGGTATGAACTGATAAGGTAGCATTTGATATCTCAAAAAAGACATTAATATTACCGACTACATCACAATAACATAAGGACATTTTTTTCTGTAACTGATTGGAAAAAAATAAAGCAAAGAGGACAAAAGATTTATTTCTTACAGTTGGTATACCAATACTGTGTGCAATGGTTTGCTTTAGTGTGAGAATAAATGTGACGCAAGAAGGTGAGAAATCTAATTAAGTGCTGGTAGGTATAAGTGGAGCTTAATTTTATGACTTCTGCCACATGGAAAAAATCTGCAGGCTGGCAACAAAGTCAACAGCATGAACAAGCTTTTGCTAAAATTAAGAAAATATGGTTGACCCATAAAACATTATAATCACCATAACAATCTGTACCACTCACTGTATTGCTGTTCTCAAAAATGGCCTTGACTTCACACATATTCAGTTTATGAACCCACCACTTGTGAGCATTTATTGAAAAGGCTATTCAACAGAGGCTACTATGGTAGCGAACCAAAGCTTGCGGTGACCTGGCGAGCATTTTCTCTTTAAGGCCAAGAACATTCATGAGAGTGATCTGGTAACCATCACCGGCAATATGAACCTTGGGCTTTCTACAAATGGGCAAGTAATTTGCAATTTATTCTTAAATTCCACATAGGAGTTCAAGTAAATTGCTAGCTTTCCTGTTTAATATAATTGATGATAAATTAATTAACTTGAGCATCCAATTACACTAATGTCATGATTGATTATATGATCTATTATTACATGATATGATTTTATTTGCCTCATATACAAAATGATGAAGCTTTAAATTTAAATTCTTTACTTTTCAATGGTGTGTATGTGATATTTGGGAGAAATAATATCAGTCTCTTACAGCTTGTCTTATAGTTTGGGGATTCAGATGGTTCAGCTTGTTGGGATGACAAGCTGTTGCGGCACTCCACCCAGTGGTGCTAAATGCATCTGACCCCCCATTGCTGGCAACATCTGGGGTTTCCATCTCCTCTATGGAGTCATAAGGGACCTCCCATATGTCACATTACAAGAAAAAACAAGAGGAGTTTGGGGAAACACTGCAGCCCCAATTAGGGGGTTTTGATCTGGTGTGTGATTGGGAAAGTGTGAAAAGGATGTTTATTTTTGTTAAAAAAAAGAAGAGTTAAATGCACAACAGAGTTTATAATGTCCAAAAGGGTGCCTCCTTATTGTTTTGTGTGTGTTGGGGGGGCTCAAAATTATCAGACCTATTGCAACTTCACTGTAAGAGCTGCGAACGATACTTCAGTTAAGAGCAAGCAAAGGAATGAGGAAGCTAACTTGGCGGAATGGGGATGCCTATGGGCACACTCTGCATCTGGGACCGTCACCCAAGGTAAACAATGTTCAGAGAGCCATCTGGTAAGGGGGGGGGCACAGAAGAGGGCAGTTGGGGTAGGGGGGCAGTGGGTGGAGGGAAGGGTTGCAACGAGCACTAGCATATGGAAAAGCAGATTTTTCCTCTCCCTGCAGCAGTCAACGAAGGCAAATGTCAGCATGCGCTGTGTCCACGCTTGACTGTGCTGCACTCGGCACCACCACCTGGCCCTCCTTGCTCAGCCACCGAGTATGGGCAGCAGTGACACTGTGGAGCCTTTCCCCAGGGTGGAGAAAAGCATTGCGATGCTCAGCACCGTCCACATGCACGCATGTACACCAACACCTCCTGTACTCCCTGCTCTTTTTCACACAAGAGACACACAAAGAAACGTGGGGCTTGTTTACTTTTACAGAAAAAAGGACTCGCAAGAGACTAGCTGTGGTCTGTCCAAAGAAAATCAGGACATTCTGTCATACAGATTTTTCCTCAATTTTTCTGAGAGGCCCATGCCATAAAACAATGCTTTTTAAACCTTTTTTCTCACAGGAATTAAAGCCAGACATTTGAAAGAATTAATCTGAAATTAATATTATTCAATTTTTCACAATTCGGATGAACAATAGTCAGATCATATGGTCAGTAGGTTTCTTGCCTCCATATTCACTTACAGTGCAACAGTATGAAGGGGCAAGGCCAGCTCCCTTCATGCAGAGCAAGCAGTCAAGAGTAAGGCCAGGCAACACCAAATGTCTTATTAATTCACTAATTTGTTGTGACTGCAGGGCATGAAAAGCTTGTTTCCTTGCCATCTGAGGCCAGGAGAACCCTGCGCCATGTTAAGTGCGGGGACACACACACACACACACACACACACACACACACACACACACACACACACACACACACACACACACACACACACACACACACACACACACACACACACCA
>CAAKHD010003385.1:39666-64814 GCA_901007705.1 Fistularia tabacaria | reverse complement strand
GAGTGGCTCCCCTCAGCCCTCAGGTCGCAGACTCTGCTGCCCAGCCTGAAAAACCCAGGGGTGAAGGGCGACCATATATATATATATATATATATATATATATATATATATATATATATATATATATATATATATATATATATATATATGTGTGTGTGTGTGTGTGTGTGTGTGTGTGTGCACCCCCCCCACACACACACATTGATGTTCACAATTTGATGCAGCACCCCCATTTGCCCCCCAATTGCCCCTTGAGGACAAATAAAGTTTTTTTTCTGAATCTGATTCAGATGTCTGGTTATACTTGTGTCCACTGAAGCACTGTTCCACAAATACTAGAGTTTTTTAAAGTAAAGGACCTCTTGCTTTCCAACAGCTTCTTTGATCAAGGTTATATTGACTAAACTACATATAGTTCATGAGCAGATGCTGGATCGGCAAAAAAGAATCCAAAACAGAGCATTAAGTATAAATAAAGCTCAGTAAGAGCAGTAAACCTCCAGGCATTTTTAATGTAATTTATTGCACTTGGACCAATTTTTCCCAAAAATTGTGTGACACTCATTGTAGCTATGTACCACATATTACAGTACAGTTATTTTGATAGGAAATTTAACTTAATTTTGAAAGGTATTTTTTTCTGAATTTCCCCTATGGGGATCAATGAAGTATTATCTTATCTTATCTTTATTCCAGTTTTTTGCACATCCCCAATGTATGTAATGTATTTGCGCTTTGTATTTCAGCTCACATTTTGTTTTATATATTGCTAGGAGAAGCCTGTGTCTTCCCTTGCAAATTATATATTGTGCCAGGATTATGACTGCAAAAAACAGCCTTAATATGTGCATGATCTGTATACTCTTTTCAACTTTCTGTGTTTCTGTGTCTGTCCACAGGGAGTTAGTGCACTCCAGCTGTTGGCATCCACTCACTCTGACTTGTTCAGGACCCTGGCTCCCACTAGTGCAGCACACAGGCCCAGAGGTGGTGAGACATACAGCAACTCAACGAAGGAGGCAAGGGACAGAAACAGATAGTGATAGAAAGACAAAAGAGGCAGAACCCCACACAGCTGCTCTTATTCTTTAGGGAACCCAGCCGGGAAGCATCGTTCAAGCGCCTAATTCCTCTAATGTGTGCAGTCATGCAAAGTGCAGGGTGAGAGTGGGGGACTGCTATGGCATCAGTCCTATAACTCTTCAGCTGTGGCTGAGAGAGTGATACAGGACCAGCATTACTGTGCTTGGGTGGCTGGCCTATGGCCACTGGCAACTGGGTACCGGGCAAGGGTATGAGCAGAGTAAGCCAGCAAGACCATAAGTGGTGATGCCCACCACCCTAATCGGCTAAACCCAAATTAGAGCTCACTATGCATGCCAGCACAAAGAATGGAAGATGAACACATGGATTTAGCACAAAGGCTATAACTATTATACATCGCCTTGCCAAATTGTCAGGTCTACCTTGATCACACTAATATCATATTACACTGTTGAATGGAGCAATTACAATAAATATTGTTGCCGCTTGAATTTCTGTTGATATTTCACTGTATTTAGTAAATATGTTTTCTATCAAATTTGATTGAATTTAGTTGGAAGCAATAATTGGAAATCAGTACCAATGATGCCTTTGACATTTTAAATAAATTAGATGAAAATTAAAATCCGTAAGAGTGTCAGACTGATGCACAATGCTGTATTCATTTTATCTGCGTGTACCCAAGAAAAGACTGATGGGGTGGATGTGTGTTAGATCATGGGAACTCTGTTGTTAACATACAGGGTGAGGTGTATTTAGGTGGTCTGAGTGAAGTGAAAGGAAGGAAGCAGTAAGGAAGCAGTGTATACCAAATATTTGCCTGAATGCAATGTGGTATAATGAAAGATTAATACATTAAATTATATTAAATAAGACTGAACGTAAAAGATATTGTATATAGACATGATTCTGTATAACTTCATATACATAACGCCAGTGCACACAACAACATTTCACACCTTACACACATAATGACTTTGACTACATGATACTGGATCTGAACAGTATTCATTGTGTAAATATCAGTTTTGAAAAAAATAAATTTAAATATATTTTCCCCTCAACAATAATGGAAAATTGATACAACCTGAATAAAACAATAGTCAAATGAAACTGTGGTTACCATTTATTGATTTTGTATTTTATACCATTTTATTAAATTGTACCAAAGGGCCATACGCAGGAGGGCAGAACTTTCAACAATATGTTCTTCTCAAAGCTCTGTGATGTTTCAAAGTAGCAGCCATAACAAACAGAATAAAAAACAGTCTCTAGCCCAGCGTGGTCATTGCACTAAATTTGACGCAACCCTGAACACTTGAACCTTACATCCAGTACAGTGCAATAAACCATTTTTTTTCCACTTTTCACTTTTTTTCTTTCTACAAATTTATCTATTTAATCTGTGAGATGTTACTAATAATTTTTGTCTTAAAACTTTTTCTGTGTTATATCTCCAACCCAGAGATTCTGCTATTGTTGTGTTGTGTCTTGCCTTTTAAGGTCGTTTGAGACTTTTTTTATTACACTGAACCTGAGAGCTGCTATCTCTAAATTTTGTCTTACTCTGTGTAACGACAATAAAAGTCTTGAATCTTGAATTGAATATTGAATAACAACCTGCTGCTGTTTTCAGTTGTTATCTTGTCTAATTTTTCATGAGAGGCAAAGAGAAGTTCATATAACTACAAAATTTCACCAAAAGGAAAACTAAAAAATGTCAAAGAATCTGAGATAGTTCTATAGGTATTCTGAGTGTGGGTGTGTGCCTGTGTGCAATCCATGAATTAGCCCTGCAGCACAGAGCAGATGCTTCCATCTTTGCCACCAACAGTTGAATTGTTGTGACAATTGTTAAGCAGTTTAAGCTTAAGCAACTCTTGAGAAAACATTTAATGCCACTTTAACTAAATACAGAGTTGCTACATCTAAGTTGTATGTGTTAGAATATTAAAATTTAGCATTGCTGAAGTCACGTGAAGGTATTTGCATATAGTTGGCCAGAAAAACACCTTACCTGACATTGCCTTGGCTGAGTACTTTTGAAGAAAATCCAGTGTCTGAGCCAAGGCCTTTTTGTTACAGTGAGTGGAGAGCTCCTCATTACATTCAAAACACCTGTTACAATGAGAGGTTGGTAGACACACAAAGATATTAAGATACTGTGGTATTTAACAGCCCTCAAGAAGCGAATGTTGAGAGGAACCATCATTCCAGAACAGAAGAGCTTGCTCAAGTGGAAAACAACTCGTAAACAGAGGCAAAACTCGCAAGGGGAGGGTTGGGGGTATGAAACATTTATTAGTGAAAACCAAATACCTACCCGCATGAGATTCAACTGAAATGTGGTATGTAGTCACACTAACAAGACCTGAATTAATTGCATATACATACATGCGTGCATGCTCGCATGCATGCATGAATGAACGGGCACACAAACGTTGGGGGTGTTTCTGTTCTGAGTTGTTTCTGACAGGAGGTTTGGGATAGTGCCTGCTGGATTGAGTTCCAAATAGAAGTGTTTCTGTTGGGAGGTTTCTCACCAGGCCTTCCATGTGCTCAAGCTTATGGTGATGCAGTGAGACTCATGATGTAGAGCTTGGTGGTGTTTGACAGCATGCTGGATCCCTGACTGGTTACAAACCTGGAAATAACAACATGAAACAACAACAATACATTAAACCCCATAATTCAAAAGCAGGATTATCATAAAAGGCATAGAGGCACATATTTGCTGTTGCAGCATGTGGTTGAACTAAGCTTGTAGCTGGTAAATACATACATCAAATGAAACATCTTCTCTGCTTTGAGGATGATTTTCTCAAATAGGCCAATATTAAAAAGGATCAACAACACTCAGTTCTTTACATTAAGCAATCTTTGCAACATTCTCACACAGTTAATTATGATAAAAGAGGCAGGCAAAAGGGGAGGGGGTAGCACTGTTTGTAAATAGAGATCTAAACTGTAGAAGGAATAATAGTAAATCAACAACCATTGATGGAGTTTTGGAATGTATAACTGTAGAAATCAAAGTAAAAAAATCCAAAAAGATAAATGTTAGCTGTGTTTAATCAAAATGTTGATTACATGTTCATTAAGTTAAAGAAGCTCCATATTGTGTGTGGTGATTTTAACATTAATCTTCTGAACCCCAGGATAATACAAAAACAACAGATTTTATCACAGGAATGTACAGTAACAATTTCTTCCCTCTCACCACAAAACCAACCAGAATAACAACATACTCTGACACATAAATAGGTAACATTTTCACTAATCAGCTGGAGAAACAAATAACAGCTGGATTACTAGTAAATTATATCAGTGATCATCTACCTGTATTCAGCATCTTTCATCATTTCTTTGACAAGAAAGAATAAAAAAAGCACCCCAGTATAAATTTAGTAGGCACCGAACATCAGAGACAATGGCAGCGTTCAAAGCTGACTTATATACACAGAACTGGAGTGAGGTTCATGCCTCTACTGACCCTGATGAGACTTATGAAGTGTTCCTTAATATTCTGTTGAAATTGTATGATAAACACTGTCCAATTCGGAAACTTTCTATCAAAGATAGTAATAGACAAGCAAAACCTTGGATCACAAAAGGAATATTGAAATCCTGTAAAAAGATAAATTATTTATATAGAAAAAACATTAAACAAAGAACCAAAGAAACTGAACACAAACACAAAATGTATAAAAACCAAATAATAAAAATAATAAAACACAGTAAAAGAACATATTTTTGTAACCTACTAGAACAGTACAAAAATAACATCCAAGCTATGTGGAAAGTAAAACACCAGGGATGTTAATAACATGATCACAGATAGTAATAATAACTAAAACTGAAGATAGCACATACTAATGTCCGCTGTATTTTCTAGGGTTTGAATATATTCTATTACTGGTACAAACCTACCTCAGTATGGGTGTACATGAATAATTGTTGCCGTATGTATCTACTATGTACTTGTACATGATACTTGTCATAATATAAGATAAGATAATACTTTATTGATCCCCATAGGGGATATTCGGGAATAATTTGTTGTACATATGTGTTGTAATATGTACTTGTTTGAATGAAATGTTTTTCTTTCATCTATGAAGCTCGACCTCAAAGTCTGATATCGTGCAGTCTTGCTACATCTTGTATTTGATTTTGACTTTGGCAATAGGGTTACCCGTAATAAGTGTGTAACTTCAGCCTAAAGCCTTTTGGTCAGTAAAATTGTCAATCTGTGGATGTAAATTGTTTGATTTATTTTGTTGGCCACCGACCGAAGAAATAATAATAAACTAAATTAAACAAAATAAAAGATAGGAGGGAAATTAGATCTAATTCCAAGAAATATTAACCACAAAGATAAATCTTAGAAATGAATCATACAAGCCAAGATGTCTGTCATCACAGCGATTGATCACTTACTATAGTATAGTTTACCCATATATTGACTTTTAATACATATCTGTAAATATGTATGAGAATAACCCTGCAAGGTAATGATGCTATGATTATGAAACATTTGTCTCCAGGCAAACATGTAAACACCTGCCAATATTTGGATGGATATTAGAATAGTTCACATTTTATTATGATTTGCAAGTTAAGTTCTTTCAATGTACATAAGATTACCAGTTTCACTACAAGTTTTTTCAAAAACTTAAAACACGTTGACATGTAGCGGTGAAGTGTAGTCTTACCTGGAATCCACACTTGAGGCAAACTAAGATGTCGTGAGAGTCTGCAGGCTCCCCATCAATCATGGTCCTTTCCTTTAGGCACTCAGAGCATACCAACCACATGCTGGACATCACTGATTTCTTCACTGAGCTCAGATCAACTGCTTTACTTACATGCAGGCATGTCAACCCTATAAAATAATTTAAAGTCATGAAATAATTTTTCGTCATCAAAAAATAGTCACTTGATTAACCACTTTAGGCCCCTACACGAAATCTTATTGCAGTTGTAATTGCCAGATTCCAAAACTTAGACTTGCTAGTTGCACTCTATTGGTAGCCATGGTCTAATGGAATTTAAAATTTCCCCAATGGGTAATCAATTAAGGATAATCTTATCTCATGTAATCTTGAATTAGATCAAATGGATTAATAGACGCAACAAGAGAAATACATCTGTGCCGATGTTTCAGTTTGCATTAGCGTTAAAATTTAAGTACGAGAAACAGCAATGTCCTGTTCACGTCGGTGACTTACCACTGACTTCATCTGATGACTCCTCATCTCGCGGCTTTCTTGGTTTATTTGTCCGCTTAGTCATATTGGCGGCTGTCAAAGAGAAAGGGTCCTTAAGCCGCATCTGGATGTCTGGATGTCGATATACAGGAGAGATTTGGTGTTGATACTGTAGAAATTGGCAAAGTTACTTCACAACATATGGATTTCTAAAAATAATATAGCTATAGGCTATGTAGAAATATGAGTGGAGCTGGATTCAAGGTCTAACAAACACATTCAGTACATTTTCTTTAAAAAGGTTTTCCTCACTTAATTTACTAATTTTGTTTGTTTCTTAATTTTGAGTGTCTTGGCGAAAATGTTGCGCATGGGAGCAGGATTTGAAATTGAAATAGACAAAAACTGTAAAATGAAACCAGTTTCAGGTAAACATATCCGCTTCAAGCTCTTGAAAAGTCATTTCATCAAATGGAACAGTGCATTATTTTGGAGCAGATATATGTTTGTGTGATAGGCTAAAAGCTGAAGCACCGGACATAGTTTTTTTTAGGTATATGCTAGACATATTCAAAGAATAAAGCATATATGATTTCTTAACAAACAATAAAGATAGATTGAGAGAATAATTGATTTACAGAAATTGATTGAGAGACCATATTGATGAGACCATATTTTTCGATAATACGCTTAACCTCAAACTAAAAATGTCCTCAGCATTGCAAAAATGGGGTTGGAGGCAATTCTGTGGATCTCATTTCTACTCTTTCAAATACCGAGGTCACAATGTTAATGGGATGAATGACAAATTTACCAAACATGTGAGGGGAATATTTAGGAATAACAGGCCTGACGAATTTCATGTCCGGTGCAAAAAAACTAAAGTAGGCCTTATGATCACAACAACAAGACATTTATGCAGTTTTAACGCTCTGAATTTGTAAGAATAAAATGAGCATTATAAACTTACCTCGTTATTTTGGCACCTATGTTGACAGTGTTAGCTAACCTCAGCCAACAGTGAGACAGTAACCTCTTCCTGGCTCGCAAACAAGCTATTTACACTAGCTTTTCCGAATCCTTACAAACTTAAGTTTATGTTCCTTTGCACTACAAAAAATATCTTAGCATTTTAAACTATGGTCAAATAGTATCAATATAATCCAACATTTCCTTTCAGATGTATTCTTTTAGGTCTTGCCTTTCCAGGTTTTGGTGTTCTTGCGTTAGCCATTAACTAGCAACAGTGGGTAACATGTGACCCACTACGGCAGCTGACGTTGCCCTAATGTTGCATTCGGGTGCAATGGCGAAGTCGGAGATCGTCAGACATTCAAGATTCATAAAAAACTTTAAATTTAGAGTTGATTTACTTACACGACAAAAACCTTCGATATTTTAATCAAAAATATGATCTTCCTTCCTGTGAAACGTATATATCCAAGTAGATGGTGATGAATCTGTTGTTTGTTCTGGAATTTCATTTAAAACAAAATAGTATTCGTTAATCACTATCTGGATATAGTGACATATTTTCATTGAAAGATTAACTGAATGAACACTCTTGCCACCGCCTTTTTTTGACTATTTCTTTGATACTCCTAAAATGTGGATTGCGCATGTATTTTTATAACTATGCTTCGAAATGCTTTGAATTGGCAATTGATAATGAGCTACGTCATTTTGAAAAGTTTAGTTTTCGTACGATCGTAACTGTAATCTTTTTTTCATCAGACCTGTTTTTCTCATATTTTAAATTCTTACAATTCTGGGTAATTTGGTTAAAATACGTCCGGTGGATAGGTTGATTCTTTTATTCCTCATAGAATTGATTATTTGAGCACATCATTTTACATATTGTTAAACGTGATAGCCCTGTTGACTCTAAAATTCGATTTTTTTTTTTCTGGATGGGTTTTGTAATTTTTCTGCATTTTACCTCATGAGATTTAAAAAAGTCCGTTCTATTTTCAGACCTACGGGGCCATTTTAAATTTGGTCCTTCGAGAGCTCCGTAGTTTGATCCAAAATCGCCTACGTCACTGTGGGTGTTCTTTAGCAATATCGCTTTATATTTCAGGGTTATATGGAAGAAGATATTTTCCTCCTATAGACACTCTTCTCCTCTTCTTATTTTGGAATATTGAGAGTTACCAGTTCACTTATGGCTCTCATGAGGTGTTTTAGACTTCCAAGAGTCCCGCAGATGTTGTGGAACTACACGATACTGGCCGGGGCTTCTGTCGCGAGAACACGCATCTCTGTTCCCAGCACCGTCAACACACCTGCTTTCTTCAGTGAGGTTCATTGCTCGTTGTTTGGCGTAAACACTCGTATATACAGCAATAGCCACAATGGGTTGAAGAAACATATTTTAATTGTATACAATCATATTTTTCAGCTCCTCTGCTGAGCCTTCGCAGTTTCCGCTCCGAGAGCCCGAGCACGGATGTAAGTTACGAGCAGATGAAGCGGCTCCTGGACGGACGGAAGTCGGTAGTGATAGATGTTAGAGAGCCCTGGGAGCTCAGAGAGTATGGCATCTTCCCCGGGTCGATCAACGTACCCTGTGAGTGTTCACTTCACTGACCCTACCACACACCTGGACACACACACACACATACAGGATACTTCGAGTCATTTAAATCCTCCGTAACATTATTTATATAACTATACAAGAAGATACTGATCAACCAGATATTTACTTCTTCACAAGCCATCACTGATAGTAATCTCTGCAGCTGGAAAAGGACCTACATATCAGTGTACAATCGTAGTTGTGGCATATTGTGTCTGAAAAAATTTACTACTGTACATCATGCACTATATTATATCAACCACATTTTCGGGAATTTCAGATTTTTGTGCCCTTTATATTATATTGTTTAGCCAAATTTCGCTGCTACGGCATCTTAAGTAATTCATTTTGAGGAGGGAGAAAATGTTTACTTGACAGTTAACATTTTTAGATTCTCTTAGCAAGATCAATGCCTTTTCGCAACAGCTCCCAGAGACATCTGTTTTTTATTTTGTTTTGTGTTTACTAATACAATGTATATTCCGTTTTACTTAAGCATATACTTTGCTGGACTGTACCCCATGACTTTCCAGTTGGAGAGGTGAAAACAGCCCTCCAGCTTGATCCAAAAGAGTTTAAAGAAATGTATGGCGGAGAGATGCCCCAGCAAACGGACAATATAGTCTTCACCTGCCTGGCAGGAGTAAGGAGCAAGATGGCCCTGAATACAGCTTTCTCACTGGGGTACAAAGAGTAAGACTTTCTCCTATATTATCATTATTTTAGTCAAGCAGCAGGTTTTTTTTTGTTTTGTTTTTTCGGTATAGATGCCAGATCCAGTAGTAAGGAATCAAGATATGCATGTAACAAAAACAAGTACAGTAACAAAAAAATATGCTCTAAATAAGAAATGTATAACATTATAGCATGTTATTTCGTATTTGCAAAAAAAAACAAAAAACAAAACCCTTCTTTGTCATGTATTGAAAATTTGACTTTGGTTGTCAAAAATTGAACTTGTGTAAATAAGATGTTTTCCCATCTCCCTATTAATCCATTCTCACCACATTTTCATTAGACACTGTCACTAGAAAATATAAAGAAGATAAAAAAAAAGCTTTCTTGTAGAACACTGAACAGACATTTCTACTTAATATAATAAAACATTCAGCAGTTGCAAAAAGAATAAAACCAAATTTTTCACCGGAAGGCACTCCAATCAAAACATTGTTGTTACTGTGATTAGAATATTTCACAAGGCCTTTATTACTGATTTGTAATTTTAAATTAATTTGTGAAACTTTACAAAACGTTTCCAGTTGCCCTTGAAATGATTGACATTTTTTCGAATGATGCCACTATTCCTGCAGCGCTGTTAGAAGAGCTTGCGTTGTGTTTTATGTGTTACTAAGGGTAAATCTGTAAGTAGTTGTTATTGAGTTTATCTAACTTTCTTTGGTGGCAGAGGACAACCCCTTGAACATACAGGTACCAGCATATTGATAAGAAAATGCCCTAGAAGATTTGAAAAAATTAGTGGGAAATTTGAAGAGGAGCTATCAAATTGAAATATCCCCTTGCTTTTAAGCAAAGTATCACATAGAAAAAGAAACCGTTTTTTTTGTGCGTCGCGAATGGTGGCATCACTATATAAAAGCCTAAATTCTTTGCGTATGCCAAAGTAGGCCTTTTTGAACTCTTTAGTATGCACCTCTACTATATAGGTGTGCAAACTGAAGGAGCCTCCTGCGGGGTTGCTCCTGAAGCTGGATTGTGGAGCCACTAGGCCACTAGGCTTTGAATAAATGAACTCGAAAGAACTCCGTTCAGCTCTTGGACACTTTTCAAAGAGTCTAAAATGATTTAATCCAAATGGAAAAGCTTAGCTTCATGGACATTCCGACTGTTTCTTTATTTTTGCTTGTTTTTTTTTTTCAAAGGCACCAAGCATTAACATTTGTCTCAGGCTCTACATTGGCACTCTGTAAGAGCAAATTGCCTCTTTAAAGGCTAAAATAATGCAGTCTACCAGATGTGTTTCTGTATTGGTATGATATTGTGACAGACACTATGCAACAGCTGGCAGCTTCCCTGTCAAAAATTGACCCAACAGTGTTCTCCTGCTAAGATGACTTATGATGACTGACAGAAGTCTGAGCTTGTCACATGGGATCCTTAAAAGATTTTTTTCCCGTTCAGCCATCCTTCACTTGAAAGCTACTTTTTTTAGAATTTCATGTTGACGAACACACAGCAACTCACCAGCTATTGAACTGAGAGTGATTTGTTGGAAGATGAGATACAGGTGTAGAAAAGTATGTGAACAAACCTGAAGCAACCTACTCCAAATGGCCCTCACCAGAGACACACAAAGAGAAGATTTTAACAGACACTTAAATTGAAATAAAATACTGAAGTCAGAAGATTGCACAAATACTGTGGGTGGCAAGACAACATAGGCCTGCCATTCTGTGTCGCATTGCCATTCTGGCTAGTAGCGCCAGTCAGACACTAAGCAGTGCCAATAAAATATCAGAAACTAAACGCAGAAAAAAAGGTCCTTGAAGTTTCAACTCTTAGCAATAAGTATTTCTCTGGAACTGTTACTTTCCAAATATTCCTCAATGGAAGAATTTCTTATCAGTAGCACTCAGGGCAGGTGCCTGATCAGGCAATGGAAAAGAATGGACACCTATGCTGGTATCGTACACACATTGAGTTGTCCATGGTCTGTGGCTTACTGTGGTGGTTTCAGATACTACCTCGGAATTCTCAATATTAATAAATATTTGAAGAGGAAAATCTTGAGAGATGGAGGTATGCTCTGGAAAGGAAAGGAATGAAGGTGAGTCGCAGCAAGACAGAATATATGTGTGTGAAAGAGAGGAACCTGGGTGGAATGGTGAGGCTACAGGGAGTGGAGATCAAGAGGTTGGAGGATTTCAGGTACTTAGGGTCAACAGTCCAGAGCAATGAAGAGTGTGGAAAAGAGGTAAAGAAAAGTTTCAGGGGTTCTATTTGGTTGAAGAATATCAGCCAGAATGAAAGGAAAGGTGGAGAAAACAGTGGTGAGACCAGCGATGCTGTATGGTTTGGAGACAGTGGCACTGAACAAATGACACGAGGCAGAGCTGGAGGCAGCAGAGATGAAGATGTTGAGGTTCTCTTTGGGAGTGACGAGGATGGATAGGATCAGGAATTAGTCCATCAGAGGGACAGCACATGTTAGATGTTTTGGAGAGAAGGTCAGAGAAGCCAGACTGAGATGGTTTGGTCATGTACAGAGGAAGGATAGGGACTATATTGGTGGACAGATGCTGGAATTGGAGATGCCAGGCAGTAGGTCTAGAGGAAGACCGAAGAGAAGATTTATGAACGTAGTGAGAGAGGATATGAAGGTAGTTGGTTTGGGAGATGTGGATACAGAAAATACGGCTAGATGGAGAAGGTTGATTTGCTGTGGCGACCCCTGAAGGGAAAAGCCGAAAGGAAAAGAAGAAGAAAAGATTTTAAGAGGACATTGATGGAGGACACTGGGAAGAGGAAAGGGAAATTTGGAGACCCTTAGTTACTGCCAGTCACAGATAGCATCACACTATTCATTGGAAGCTGCATGAAAATAATCATTATCACTGCAGTGGATTGCAGATTCATGGTCATAGAAATTACTGCAGTAATCACCACAAAGATGTAAACATAGAACAAAGTGTCATTGTCTGTTGTTCTCTACATCAACCCTGATGCCATTGTTAGTTACTTTAATTCAAGTCACATTGCAATTATACAGCTGCTAATTCTCAAGTAAACTAATCAACATTTCACTCTGTCTTTTTCTTGCACCTCAGTGTTCAGCATTACCCAGGGGGATGGCAAGACTGGATGAAAAAGGAGCACATGTGATCCAGAGATAATCCACCCTCCTTGAATGGCAATATGAAATTCTGACTCTTGCAAAGGATTTCTAAAAGAAAACTTCCTTTTCTTTTTTTTTTTTAATTAAAGCCCGAGTGCTTTAATTAATTCAGCATCCCTGAATCTCACAATCTTTTGCAGATCAAAGTGCTTGCCATATATCTAATTTTTTGCTGCTAAAAAAAAGAAAAACCTTTACCTTTATTGTCATAAAATTTCTCATTCCTAAAATTGCCCCAGCATAAAACAGTTTGTGAACCTTTTATAGCTTCTAAGTTCACAGGTCACTCATGAAACTTTAGAATAATACCTTGTTATGTGAAAAGAAAGCACGTCCAATTTTTCAATTCAAAGGCTTTTGCCAAGAGTGCAGGTGGCTGATTTCAGTCTGATCAGAATTTCACTCGTGTGATACCAGAAAATTAAGGTGTGAGTGGTATTCATTGTAAATATGTATGTTAGTATAAGGATTGTCAACATTTTAATAAATAAAGTTATAGTTGTGGCTTACAAGGCCAAATTAGTTTGTGATTTTTTTTTTTTTTTCCACCCAGGGTCAGTGTCCAGCAGGCCAATTAAAGGCAGCACGCGAAGACAATTTGTTAAAGCTAGATTGTCATACAAATACACATACACCAGCTCGCTTCTGTGAAAAAAAAAACACTGAGGCTGAGATGATCTATGGTGTTGAAGCATTATGTCTAATGTCAACTATGTCTCAGCATGAATTTGCCACCAACCCTCCATGGAACAGTAATAAGTTGCTTCATCAGCTTGAATAATGAATGTAGGGTTCCTAGCTGAGGTGTCGTCCCTTTTGTGTTGGAGAAAAACACTGTTGATCATGCATGTGGACTTTGTTCCCTATTCGGTTTAACTTTATACAGCCTAAGATGAACGTTAAGACAGAATTCGTTAATAATCCTCACACCATCGTGAATGATTAAATCAACATTTTCATGCACGGCTTGAGTTTTCTGCCATACTTCAAACCAAATTGTCAGTGCCAAGTCATAGTCCACAAAAGGTAAGTGCTTGATTGTCCAAACTCACCCCAATAAATATATTGACTTAGACATTTTAATATTGTTTCCACTTTAAGCAATTATATAGCCAGCTAGGATTTGTATCTAAACAATCTGCGCTACTATGTACTTTCACATCAAACTGAAAGCAGATCCATCAGGATGAAACTCTACTGAAGCATTCAATGTAGGCAATGAGTTTCTTTATCCAATGTTCTATTTGACCCTCAACTCCAGAAAAATTCAAAATGCAAACTTGACTATTTCAGCTCTTCATGAAATGTTGTGTCTTATATTTCGATCTTAAAAGCTGATTTTAAGTTAAAGTTCTATTTTCAGGTCCATAGAAATTCAAATAAAAAAATATAATAAATAAAATACAAAAGAAATAGCCGAATGATAGAATGAGAGTATAAAAAAGTGAGCAGGGTAAAAGGTCAATACTGAAACTTCGAATGGAATCAGTGAACACTTGTATATAAATGTTCAATTTCAAGAGATATTTCACTAAGGTGACCTTTGTGTAATATTAATGCTACATGTCAAATGTAAATACATTGTAAAGGTTATATAGGGAAATATTTCATACATGCTGAAAATTTTCTCAGTCAAAGGTCAAAGAATAAAATCAACAGTTTCACGTAAAATTAAAAATTGGGGTGGGGTTGTGCTCTCCTGGTAGATTCAGAGTTATATTGTTCACATGCCAGAAGGATGCCACCTTTTCCCATCCTGCTGCAAGATCTGACGTTGATGATATAAAATAGATTCTCAATCATTCCACCCATTGACGTGTAGCTCAATTGGAAAAAAATTAAAATTACAAGGAAGGCTCATGTTTAAAATGTTCTAATATCTTTGACTTGCAAGTGCTTTTGCTCTCTCACTCTGCCCATGTGTTCGTGTGTGTGAGAAGTATTTGATACTTGAATAAAATAATGTTTTTGGTCTATTTCATTGCTGGCATTTCTACTAAACTACATACGAGTCAACTACATACTATCAGAACGGCAGTCCTGTGTTTTTGACTCATGACCAAGTGACCCTGTAGGTGTCAATGTAGAATTGCTCTCAACAGGCCTGACCACTGTTTTCTTCCCTCATATCACTGTGACATGTCAACCGTAAATTCTAGTCTGCAGCTACCCCCCTTCCACTGCTTCTGGCTCCTTATTTTCCCTCTAAAGCAGTTAATTCCATTTTCTTTTTCCTGCATTCACCAATTTTAATATGCTGAAAACAAGACTAGACTAATAAGTACTAATTTATGTCAAATTTGACTAGGACTCTTTGTTCCACAGCAGCCCCTCATCAGGTCACCCTCCAGCTCCTGCTTGGCATTCAATTAAAGTCCCTCATCCCATCAGAGCACATTACATCAGTGTTGCATCTACTGGCTCTTCTGACTGACCAGACCATCCATGCCTGCCCGCCTCCCTGTTATTTGTCTGTTGCCCATTGCTGCTGTGGACACTAAGTTGCTGGTGTAACGCTTGCATCATGGTTTCGATACACTGTGGAAGAATGAACTTTGCACGCAGCTTCACTGATGCCGTCAGTCCCTTACACACTGCTGACAGATATCTGAGCAGCCGGTCAAGCCTGCGTTGTTGAAGGGGTTCGAGATTCCAAAGGTGTTGGCTCATGAACTAGATGCTCGGAGACAGAGAAGGGGCATGGCTGCCAGTGAGGGAGTATAAAAACCCTGAGTTCAAAGAAGGTGCTACAGCCGCGAAGCACAGTGAAGCAGCAAACGGGCCTCACTTCAACATTTCTTCTCGTGTCTCTGCAGCTTTGCTTCCACCACCATCATGAGTTGCAGCCCAGAGAGGATCTCTTCCTACCGCCGTCATTTTGAGGATGGAAGCAGCTTCTCTTACCAGATCAGAATGTCCAGCCCCTCACCCAACAGGAGAGGGAGCCGTTATGTGTCCCCTGGCTACTCCTGCAGAACTGGAGCCAGCAGCATGCGTGTGGAGTCTGTGAGAAGAATGTCCCCTTCGACGTCTCGCAGGTCTCGCATGGGTAGCGCAGGGTAATGTGGAGGCTGTGATTTCCTTATAGATTAAAAAAAGGCTGAAAAAGAGATTAACACACAATCCAGAGTATATGCAAATATTTAAACACAATTGTTCAATGGTTGTACACTGACTTACATTTGCAAATGATCTGATGTCTATTACTCTGATACTACTGTGTATTTTATACGTTTTTTGCAGGGTAACAACGAGAGCTGTTGCTCTGGTGTGTGTTGGACCCACTGGGGAACCCCCAATCGATCTTGATGCAGCAGCAGCAGTGAACCAGGAATTCCTCAGCACTCGCAAAAATGAGAGACAGGAGATGATCGTCCTAAATGACCGATTGGCTGTGTATGTTGAGAAGGTACTGTGCTCCTATGCTATCCATTTTTTTTTCCTGTATGTCAAATGGTGAGATTTTTTTGAGGTGATGATTAAAATCCTAAACTTGTTTTTTTTATACTTTCTGTGATCACAAGAGCACTGATCAGATTAAGATTTGGTATAGTTCAGCAAAGAATTGCTTGCTTAACAGGTTCGATCACTCGAGCAGCAGAACAAACAACTGGAAACCGAGATTGAAGCCTACCAGAACCGATTCGAGAAACCATCAGGGCTACGCTCCCTCTATGAAGAGCAGCTGAGAGAGCTGAGAAAAATCGCTGACCAGATGAGAGTTCAGCGGGTGAGGCAAACTATAACGCACATTATTACTTTTTTCTTTTTACATCTTGCATGCACAGAGGAGTTCTTTGTTGCCGGTAAAGTTTATCCTTAAGTGAGCTGTAGAGGATCCATCAAGGCAACAACGCAAGATGTCAACTTAGTGTTTTCAAGGTTGCTTACCAGGTAACAGGCTTATCTCTGGCAGGCAAATGGAAAGGTGTCTGAGCATATTAGGGTGTTATGGAGTACAGCTGTCTTCAGCTATGTTTTATGCACAGATGAAATGGCATGAGGATGCATTTGTAGATACTCACACATACATAAAGTATGTGTAAAATGCAAAATAGGTTGAACTCCATTTTACACACACCCTTGCACACACCTCCAAGTCTAATAGATGACCAAATTACTTCTGGTTTCCTGGTTTTAAGGACATTTCCTTGGCAGCTAAGGAATCCACAGCTGCTCAACTACAGGCCATCAAGCTCAAATACGAGGAGGCACTTGAGCTGAGGAAGAAAGCTGAAGCTGAAATTGAAATCTTCCGCCCTGTATGTATCCTTCAACTGGCTTATTATGGCGTTGTAAAATACATTTGTAATCTTAAATGATAGTGATGGTTTGTGCTGTTCAGGATGTGGACAAAGCGACCACTTCACGCATTGCTCTGGAGAAGAAGCTGGAGCAGCTTCAAGTAGACATTGAATTTCTGAAAAGGATCCATCAGCAAGTGAATAATACGTTCACTGAATCACATTAACTAATTTTGCATCTGATTTTGGTAAATAAAACGGTACCCATCCAACAGGAAATTGATGAGCTCATGAAAGACATCTACGCAGCTCAAGTCAAAGCTGCTGGTGCCTTCAGCCTACCAGATCTGGCAGCAGCTTTGAAACAAATCCAAACTCAGTACGATGACATTGCGGCAAAAAATCTCCAGGTAAAATAGTTCCTGAAAATAATATTGCTTTTCAAATTGAATTCAATACATTGTCAAATGTTCCTCCGTTTTTTATTTTTTATTTTAGGAAATGGACTCATGGTATCAGGATAAATTTGAAGATCTAACCAAGAAGACAACAGGGCATGTGGACAGGGTTCGAAGCATCAGAGAAGAAATAGCAAATGCGAAGAAGAGTGTGAGTAACAAATATAAAAATGAACAAAATGTTTTTAACCCTTTATGAATCATATGATAATTATGAGAAGGCTATCATATTTTTAGATCCAAAGCAAAGAACAAGAGCTCGATTCCCTGAGGACAAAGAATGAAGCTCTCGAGGCCCAAATAAGAGAGACACAGGAAATGAATAAGAAAGAAATTGAAGACTTGCAGGTAAACATGCATGCTTGAAAACGCCAGAATTGGTCATGAGGACCCATTCTTTTTCAAACATGCATACTCAAACCACTTTATTGATCACAATCATACAGTCAGACAATGATCGTACGGCTCCTTTAACCTGATAGCTTCGGATTGAGACCCTGCAACTTGAGCTGAAAACCACCAAGGAGAAAATTGCTCTTCACCTGAGTGAATACCAGGAACTCCTGAATATCAAAATGTCTCTAGAGATCGAGATCACGGCCTACAGGTGAAAAGAAATTCAACTCGATAATGCTGATTAGATAAATGTAAAAAAAATTCATGGTTTGCATAAGTACCATCCTTATTTGCTTTTGTCCTTTTGCAGAAAACTGATTGAAGGAGAGGACCTGCGGCTCTCTGGCATGATGCACAACATGTCTCTTGCAAGCTGTAGCATGAACGCCATTGGTTCTGGAATGAGCATCAGTGGAGGAGGCATGGGCGGAGTAGGTTCATTGGGTGATGGCATGATTGGAGGTAGCGGTAGCGTTGCAGGAAAAGGGAGAGGAGTAGGAATAGGAGGGGGAATTGGTTCAGGTAGTATGGGTATGAATATGGGAGTTCTGAGCACAGCTGCTGGAGGAGCCGGTGGGAGAATGGATGCTGTCGATAAAGACAACATAAAGGGTCCTTCTGGAAAGGCAGCTGGAACAGAAAAGGGTCGTCGTGGATTAGAAAATGGTGGAGGGGTAGGTCCAGGCACTGGCAGTTTAGGTTCTGGTCGTTTGGGTTCTCAAGGTATGGCTGGAGGTTTGGGTGCTGGCAGTGAGAGTGAAGTTAAAGGTGCTGGAGGTATGGAACCTGATTCTGGTGGCCTAGTTGTGGGCACTGGTTCTGGAGGTGTGGATACTGCTGCTGGAGTTGTGAACGATGGCTCTGGTCTTCCAGGAGCTGGGAGCATGATTGACAGCAGGGTAGAAGGAAAGGGTGCTGTCGGTGACACAGCAACAGATGGCAGGGACAGCAGTGGCGGGGTTGATAGAGTAGAAGGAGGAAAGAATGGTAGAAATGACGGAAATGAAGAGAATGAGAGCAACAGGGGAAGTGGTGATAATGTTGAGGCGAGTGATACAGATGTTGCTGGGATGGGTAATGGATCGGATGGATATAATGGCAACGATGGGAACAATGCAGAGCAGGCTGAGGAGCTCACAGAAAGAAGGACGGTGTTGATTAGGTAACGGTTCCGTCAGGTATTTTTTTCCCCTATTTTTCAAAAACTGCTTATTTTAACTCAGCAATCAGAAAGAAGCAATAACATCAGCTATCTTATGAAAATGACAGGACCCACTATGAAAGGACAGTCTGTTCAACAGCTGTCACAAGCTTCTTTCATTTTTCATTTCTCAACTTCCCCTACAGAACAGTGAAGAATGAGGATGACGTGCTGGAGACAGACCACCGTGAACAAACCTACACCATCAGTGGTGCAGCTGATGACTCTGACAACGACTGAGCAGGGAGCATTCCCAAGTGACCGCCTCTCACCCTCAACCTTACACGCCCCTCTGAGCTTTGCACTGACCAAACCCCATGTCTGGACACTGACCTTTCCCCTTTGCCCCAGACAAGATGGGCCATGAATACCCATTGCTACAGAGAAAATCCTTGTATTTCTCTCAACTCTTGTGTGGCTTACACTCCCCCCCCCCTTTTCCCTCACTGCAAATAAAGCTATCAGCATTCAGTTACAATTTCCTGCCTTTATTTGATGTCTTTTTTTGGGTCATGTTAAAGATGTTTTAATCCGTCTCAGACTGAAGGTATACGTTTCCTTTGACGTCGCTGTTGCTTGCATTCTTACACTGGCTTGTTACATTGAATGCAAAGGAAGTAGAGAAGGAAAACACAGCACAGAGAGATCAAGTCGACCTGAGGGCCACAGCAGTTGCCCTGACACTTTCTGGAGGACCGAGGAATCCATCCATCAAATTGTCCTGCAGCAGAGCGACGGCGTACAGCCGTTTGCTGTCCTCATTCCATCCACATCCACACCTTTTACTCTTGGCTCTGATTGGTAGCGATTGGATCTGGCCAGCAGATGCCAAACTCACTCAGTGTCCTGCTTAGGGGCTGAATAGGCGTGTAACACTTTGACAGAAACTGCAACAAAGATCAGAAAAGGGCCCATCTTATATTAAAGCAAGAGTGATATTACTGTGTTATTGTCATAATGGAAGTTGCTTTGCTCAGATTACATCAATGGAATTCAATGAAATAATGTATTTCACATTAAAGTTGGTATCTTCTTTTATATTTTGAATTGATGAAATTTTACACGTGACCACAATGAGGGGAATGCTGAAATTGTGTTTTGTAATTTCAATCCTTGTTTGGTCCGAGTTCACCGGGAATATAACAATAATAATACAATACCAATTATGCAAAACCACACACACACACGCACAATATATATATATAATATATATATATCTATATATCTACTTTTTATTCTATGTATTTTTTGGGGGGGGGGCTAAAATAAAAGAATCGAAATTCTTAAAAAACAGGACAAATAAGAAGAAAAAAAGCATGTCCATTACATTGATGGAGCCAGTGATCTATCTCTAAATCAAGTCATTATTACCACTATATTCTGTATATTCATATTATTATTATTTCATTTAGCAGATTCACTTTCAAATAATCAATGTATCTCCGGGACATCATTTCCTTAAACTCACTGCGGCCGAACATTCAGGAAACAGTTAGTGTAAACCCAGAACTGTCAATCGGCGCTATAATGAGGCGCCTTGAGACGTTCATATCACCAGATTACATTTAGTTACTGCGATTTGATAATGCGCTTTCAATGTGAAGGGCGCCCATTACGCCTTTATGTGTATATTTTCATGCTTGGGACGCACCAATCAAGATCAAATGACGCTTCTACGCAATATAATTAACAGAAAACGCATTACCTTGGTGTGTGCGTGCGTGAGCGTGTTTGTGTATGTGTGTACGTGTGTGCGTGAGCCCACGCGCGCGCTGCAGCAAGGAGCTCTCCATGGTGCCTCGACGTCTTTGGAGGACAAACACAGACGCGCCGGGAAACAGTCAAATGTAAAAGAACAATGTTTTTTAAAAAAAAAAAAAAAAAAAAAAAAGAAAGAAAACGCAATACTAAAAGCGCAACTTGACCCAAAATAATTGCCTTTGAAAAGAATTTCTGGCAAAATGAAAAATAAAAAAAACTAACAATGTTTGACACGGATGTATTTAATAAAGTTAAATGACTTGATTGTTTTCGCATTATCCTCATATTGTTGAGAATAATTTAAAAAAGTCAAACAATTGTTTGGAGGAGAAAAAAAAACATCGCTGGTCTTGGAATACATACATAAATATATATCATTTTTAACGGCCCGTGGTAAATGTCTTAGATTCTTCCGATAACTTCAACCGGTCAAGGTTACATGTTTGAATCGTGCTCTTTTATCGCGACTTTCTTCTTCTTCTTAGAGCTCACATTTTTACTATGCGTAGACAGCCGACTGGGTCAACAACCTCCAATCTTTCAAAGGAAAAAAGATGAACAGGAGGGGGGGAGGCGTAGAGTGGGTTGGGTTGGGGGGGTGAGGGGGTGCAAAAGTTGTGACTTTCTTTGAAAAGCTGTGGTTTTCTTGCAGCCACTTTGTGCATGTGCTCTGGGTGGCGAAATCCCAATTAGGGTCGGCTGACACGCTGCTCCATTCAGCCCGCATACATTTTCCCCGGAATGAACAGCTCAAATAGATCTCCCGCTAAATGCGTCGGACAGCAGAGAGAATCGCCCTGACTGACACCCCTTTCTGAGGCGGTCGAGTGAGAAAAGGTATGAATTTATAAGGTACACCGAAACATATCAATTCTCGCCAAGTCACGCGTCTTTATCCGCGTCCCGTCATGCGTAACGAAGTGAGTGTGAGACTGGCAAATGTGGCTGGGACCAAAAAAAAAAAAGAAGAAAAAAAACTTTATGGAGACTTTTCAATAGCCAAAACGGTGCTTGCTGGACGAAGAGGAGGAGTGTGTGTGAGGGGGGGGGGCGGCATTTTGAATGTCATTACGCATGAGCAGCGTTGAATCGCGGGTCCGTTTATTCGGATACCCTCTAATGCGATTTTGAATATTAGTCTGGGTTAAAATCCCAATCGTGTCACCTGGTGGGAGTCCCATACAAGCATCATTACTATTCAAACGCGTCGCTAATGTCCCACCCGCGAGAAAGCAGCTGGTTGGCCCACGGTGCAGCTCGCAGTTTCTCAGGAAGAAAAGATGCTGCAGAAAGAACAAGGTAGCGGATCTATTACTAGGTTAAAAACACAGAAAAAGCCTAGAGTCTTTTTGTGAGAGACTGCACTCCGATCAGGGAGAAATAAAAATAATAATAATAATAACGACAATAATGATAATGCAAATAGTAATAACATTAAAAACGATGATGATGATGGTGATGATATGAAGAATACGTTCTGTTCCTCCAGGTGTTTCGCTCAAGCGAAAATATGTCTAGATTTCTCCTTTTTTCATTGCAGTGGAGAAAACGTGACCGAGCTCGACGGACCCATCTTTAAACAAACAAAAAAAAAAATGAAAGCAAGGGGGAAAAAAAAACAAACAAACGTGGGAATCTTCCGCAAGCAGTGCACTTTGCTAAGTGGGACAATGATTGGGCTGCACTGAATGGAGCCCAACAAAGTTTTTATGGCTCGACATAAAAAATGTGTTTTCTTCCAGGCTCGGAGGGGTCTTCAATGGAAGGCCATTGACGCCGGTCCAGGAGAGGTGGTGGTGAACCCTTGGCACCCCCTTAAGTATAGTCAAGGAGCATGAATGGAGATCCCTGGTGGGGCATTGCTCTCTGTATTTACCGCGTTGCTTTGCAGGACAGGTTGTTCTTCTATATTCATGGCTCATTAATGGCCAACCAGCTAAATCAGAGCCGAGCCGCTCGGACAATTCAAATAGAAAATAAAAATAATAAATAAATTAATTAATGAAAGGGGCTGGAAGGAGCCGGACAGAGGAGCACATAAAGCCGTCTATCCTCCCCGATTCTTCCCGAGTCGTGATTTAACCGCGTCGCGGATACCGTCGCGGGATCCTGGTGAATTGTCCCAGAATAAAGATCGCAGTGAATGTCTCCTTCCTCGCCGAAGAAGAAGACGAAGGAGGAGAAGGGGGAAGGGGAAGAGGAGGAGGAGGGACAATACCGCCGCTCAAGCCGTTTAATTTCATTTAATTTTCCATCCCATTTACTACGAGCGCTGCTTTCACTGTGACACCCGGAGCCTTTGGGGCGCTCCGGGCGCACGCTGGGGCGACTCCAAACAACTCCTTAAGACTGAAAAGAACGGTCTTCATTTTTATTTATTTATTTGTTGCTTTTTTTTTTTTTTTTTACACTGGACACCCCTCCCCAGCCTCCTCCCTCCCCACCCCCGAAGAAGAATTAATTTAACTGTGGAGAAAAATGCGGGCGGCGCACAGGGTGGATGGGAACCAGTCGCGAATGGCGAGGCGTTAATAAATAACCTCTCTGCACAGCCGGGCGCAAACATTGCGTCCATTGATGAGATTGTTCGCGTGTCGTCCAGTCTCCTTTGAGTGCAAAAGATTTTGGTGTGTGTGTGTGGGGGGGGTCCAACATTGACGGGATGCCTGCGGAGACAAGCGCAATGTTTGTTTTTTTTATGATGTGACTCAAACCCATTCTAAACCAGTCACATTGATTCGAACACGTTGGCTGTGGATTGAGAGGTTTTCAAGTTCTCAGAAACAACAAAAGCATATCTATTCGTGCGTTTCAATAGTGCCTTTTTTTGTTATTAATTGTTATATGAAATAAGGTTCAACACATGACAGCTCCTTAATCACTTGTTACAATTCTGACAGCTAGAGGTCAAGGGTCAGCGTGTACACGGTCTGAAATTCTCGCCCACGGGATCTTGTTCTCCTTCCTGCATTCAGATTCATCATTGCGTCACCATAGGGCTTTCAGTCCCGGTTGATTTAAGAAAAAAGATGAAAATGAACTGCAGCCTCAAACAGGCACTTGTTGGAAACCCCTGCGTCTTTACACTTTAACCATCTCTTCCATCGAGCGTTTCATTGACACACAATTCGTTTTTCTCCTTTTCATCTTCAAGTAAAGCACTTCTTTTCACAATTGTGATTTCTAAACTTTCAGATGAACCAAAGCAATCCTTGAGATTCGTTTCCACCTGGATCGTGCAAACAATTAAAAAAGATATCTTACTGAATAGTTGGAGCTGAAAAGGAGCATGGTGACATTAGGATTAAAATACATCAAGATGAATGTCTTTTATTCCCACACAATCAAACAATTAATAGTAATCTCCATTTCAGTCACAAAAAAAGGTGGATCTGGATCTGATCATATGATGCAACCACATATTTAGATACATTTTTCACAAGTATGACTAATGAATCTTGGCTGATATCATAAACAGGTCTACCTCTATATCTAGCATGTTAAATGGAGGAGCATTTCTAGAATGTATGCATTGATCAAAATGGGCAAAAGAGAAAAGACACTACGTGCGATTTCTCAACTTGAACCACAAGTGCTCGTGTTAGAATGATTAAGACAAGATGATGGGAAGAACTATGTGACACTTATTTTCAGTTTTCCCTGCCGCTCCTCCTTCTCTGCTGGTGGTTCTTCCTTTTCAGTACCTGCCTGATCTCAACCCGGCACACGCCGAGAGTCAATAGAAGTTAACAAGTCCTCTAAACTTTCCTGCTCCTTTTGTCAAACTATGGGCACAAAGGAAGGGTAGAATAATACGCTTTGAAGTATCTGAAAACCTGAAGAATGCGGGCCAAGTAGATTTAAAGTAGCTGGTGATTTCCAAAACCTGGTCTGAAAGGGAAGAATGGAAAAGGATGAGGATTTATGGATAAATTATACAGTGGATTTGTCAGTTAAAATATCGGAACTGTCTGGAGGACAAAGCCACATGCTGAGGATTAATGGTCCCTCTGGACCTTTGATTCTGCACCCTCTTTTCTCTGCCCTTGACAAATTGGATTTTGGGGATGGGAAGGTCGCCTGGCCCTTTGTGTCTCTTGACCGTTTTGGAGCAATTCATTATCCGGCTGGGGTGAGGGAAAGTCTCCATGTGACCAGGCCGGCCCGTTTTCCCTGCTCCTCACAGCTGCTGGGAGAGCCCAACTCTCTCACACACACACACTCACACTCACACTCACACACGCGCACACACACACACACACACACACACACACACACACACAAAACCCGCATCCTGAGAGAGAGGTCGAGGGTTGTGTGTGTGTGTGTGTGTGTGTGTGAGGGGCCAAGGGGGGGGGGGGGGGGCCCCCTTTCCGCCCGAACCCCCGCCAAAAAAAGCCGGG
>CAAKHD010003385.1:15049-35711 GCA_901007705.1 Fistularia tabacaria | reverse complement strand
AGAGCAAGTATAAATTTAAATATATATTTTAAAGAATATATATATATATATATATATATATATATATATATATATATATATATATATATATATATATATATATATATATATATATATATATATATATATATATAAATATATATATTGCTGTTGAGCAACTCCTTTTAAATGGGAGGACAATGATCCGGGCTTAGATTATTCATTGAAATGATCCTGATGTTTGCAGATGAGCTGCGTAAAAATGTTTTGGCACAAACGGGAGATGGCTCAGTGCGCGCGCACAGGTCTTCTCGCTACAGGTGTCCCAACCTGTTATTCTTAATAATAATGTACTTTATTTTAATGTCTCAGAGGCTCTCTACCAGTCATTAATGTTTTGTGGGTGCGTGTGTGTGCGCAGGCGAGGAGCGGTATATTTGCTGGTACTGCTGGAGAATATTCAAGTACCCGAACACACTCAAAGCCCACGTCCACTTCCACTGCGCTCTGAGCAACGGACGGGGGTTCGTGGGCGGCGAGCAGGCCCGGGGTACGGAGACGTTCAGCAGGTCGCCCAAGTCCGGAGACATCCCCAACACCTCCACCTCTCCGAGGAACAGCCACGGCATCTCCTCCATCTCGGACTCGGGCAGGCGGGCGTCGTCGTCGTCGCCGTTCCTGCACAAAACGGGACAGCCAAAGAAAAGCGCCCCGGAGGACCAGGACCGGGCCCTCGACATGAGCGTTACCTCAGCCAGAAACCAGGGACACCTTCTCGGCCTCGGCGCCGCCTCGACGGTGCTGAGCGGCATTGGATTCCATCCGGGCGTACGCTCGGCCTTCAAACCCACCGGCGTCTCCAAAGTCCTGGGCGCCGACGCGCCGCGGGACGACGCCGGTGGGAAAGCGAGCGGGCTGGGCTTCGGCAAGCTCATCGGGAACATGAAACCGATGCGCAACGCCGGGGACGCCCTGAACGGCGGCGGGAACCACCCTGCCAAGTGCGGCGCGCCGGCGCTCCTGGACTCCGTGTCTCCGATGGTTCCGTGCGCCAACGCCATCCGCGGATTCCCGCTGCTGCCGCACGTGGAGGAGACGTCGGCCTTCAAACACGTGGAGAGCCGGGTGCACACGGGCCTGTCCCCGTCCCGATACCCCCAGATGCCCCCCGGACTGCATTTCGAGCGGTTCTCCCTTCCGCACTTCGACGGCGTGAAGACGACGTACGGCGGAGACTGCAACATCCCGCTGATGCCCTTCACGGTTTATAACGGCGAGCTCCTCTACAGCTCGCCGTACTACCCGCTCAAGTTCCACTTCAGCAACCTCCTCAAGTATCCAGAGTCCGTGTCCTACTTCGGCGCCCCACCGCTGGGTCAAGACCTGGGTTCCATCACCAACATCGACCGGGAGATCGCCATGCACACGCAGCAGCTGTCCGAAATCGCCGCGGAGAAGAACCGGGCCAGGCTGGACTCCGTGACCGCCGGCGGCGCAGGGAGCGGCGCGGGCGGCGCGGGTGGCGGCGGCGGCGGTTCGGGCAAACCCAAAAAGGGCCACCTGTGTTTGTACTGCGGCAAGTTGTACTCGAGAAAATACGGGCTGAAAATACACATGAGGACTCACACGGGTTACAAGCCGCTCAAGTGCAAGGTGTGCTTCCGGCCTTTCGGCGACCCCAGCAACCTCAACAAGCACATCCGGCTGCACGCCGAGGGCAACACGCCGTACCGATGCGACTTCTGCGGCAAAGTTCTGGTGCGCCGGCGGGACCTGGAGCGGCACGTCAAGTCGCGACACCCGGGCCAGAGCGTCAAGAAACTGGACGACAAGGCGGCGGGCCTTTACGAGGACGCGGACGCCAAGAGCGACAACGACAGCGACGTGGACGTGTGTTTCACCGATGACCAGAGCGACCAGGAGTCCACGAAGAACAACGACTGAGGAGACCACCCACTGCCCCTACCCCCCCGCGAGGGAGGGGGCGATCGTTTTATTCTAACCGGCAGAAAGTGTGTCACATAGTCTTGTACTGAGTCTTGCACCCCCCCAACCTTTATTATTTTTTTTAATTTTGGCATTTAGACACCGGAAGTTTAAAACGAACTCGTGCCCATGTTCCTTTTCAGAAACGAATACATAAACACAAATTGTTTCTCCTTCATTATGATACATTGAAAATAATAATAATGAAAAAAAAACACCAGGATCGTGCAAATCCCAGTAACTGGGCGGATAAAAAAAAGCTCAGTGTCTCCTCCTCAAGGACACTTCGTCAAGGCCTCACTGCAGAACAAGAAGGGCTTCGAAACGCTACCCTTCTAATCAAATCTATATACAGTCTGATGCTATGACAATATCACACACAAACACTCACACATGTGTATGTGTGTGTGTGTGTACGTGTGTGTGTGTATTCATTCCCTGAAAAAAGAAAAGAAAAGATATTTCCAGCATTTCCAGTCGTTTAAAAGCTTAGAAATTCCCAAGACTGAATCTGAGACGACTTAAAAAAAAGGGAAAAACAACACATGTACACGTACAAACACACACACGCGGGCGCGCACACGCTCACACAGACCCGTCTTCCCGTATACCCACTCGCACCCCCACGGGGGCTTCAATAAAGCCTCTCAAAGATTCAAGAGAGTGTTGTCAATCAAAAGCGTCATCTGCAACGTGAATATCGTCCTTTTAATTTGAATTTCCTCCTTTTTTCTTAAAAATGTGTTCAGAATATTGTCAGTATTGTTTTTTTAACTGCACTTTATGACACACACACACGCACACACACGCACACGCACGCACACGCACGCACACACACGCACGCACGCACACGCACGCACGCACACACACATGCACGCACACACACACACACACACAAACACACGCACACACACACACAATGGGCATTTCGTTGCAACCGAGCCGTTGTATGATCAGTGATAATTGAAGTTATTTCCATGACTTTATGAGAGTCCTCCTTGCGCCTGAGGTACACTTCGTACTTTAACTTGCACTTTTATCGCTGCTCTTTGAGATGCAGCCTACAGCGCCCAGTTTATTTAAGCATTTTATTTCCAGAGAGAGGAAATGTATTGATTCCACTTATAGCAGATGTACAAGAAGTGTAAAATATCCTATTTCACATTTCAGTGGAGAAGTGTTGTATACGTTTGTTTATAACTCATTGTCCACCGGGACAATACTTTACTCCTGTCCATTATGTGTTTGATTTTCCCCCCTTTGGAATAAATTTAATTTAAAATATCAAAATCATGTTTGATGTATTTCTTGTAACTTTCTATTTATGAAAGTGTGCGAAAACAAAATGCAAAAACCGACATTTGTTCACCATTTTAAAAGCTCACATACACACAAGGAATATAGTCGTTCGGAACGAGTTTCAAAATGGAAACAGATCAAATTCGTTTCATAAATAATATTTGCTTGACAATCTCAAGATAAATAGCTCCACTGGACGCAATAATCATTTTGCATGATAACAGTCCACAACGCAACAACAACTACAACAGTAATGATGATAACGATGATGATGATAATAATAAAAATAATAATCGACATAATCATAATCCTGCAATAAATTAATTTCAAATTCACTTTTACGTTTACGTTTCATTTGTCATTTCCGATGTACCTGAACCTACTATTTTAAAAGTAAAACATCGAGCGTCCCAAGATCATCCCTCAGCTGCATGTTTCATGGATATACAAAAAGTAGCCTGCTCTGTAATGTGGAGCTGTCTATCTCTGTGGGTCTGATCGATGGCAGACCAATCGATCGCCTAATTTTGCTCACACTTGTGTGATTGTTTTGCATCAAATTTTAGTGTGTTAATGTTGGTCTGCGATCGTTACACGAAAATTTCAGTCCCAACTGTTGTTTTTTTTATTGCAATTTATTTCCCTTGGTTTACGAGCAGGTTAGTCACATGACCTGATGTATTTCACTAATCATTATCAGAAACCCATTTGTACACATTTACATATCCGAAAGTGGGCGAATATGGAATTAAATATCATCACATACAGAAATAATCTGTTCGATTTGGAAGTGTGAGAAACCTCTTTGGGAGGTACAAATAAATACTCGTAGGTCCGATGAAGGGGAGATATATTTGCTTAGTATTTAGCGGGGATGGGGTTGGGCGTGTAATGTTCACTGATTGTCGAGGAAAAAAAATCGAAATAAAAAAATGGTCATATGTGGGACAAACGATTGATTTACCTCAAAATCCACTGTTTTCTACACCACCAACCCCATCATCTTCTACAAGCGATTAGAGTTCAGCTTACACTCGCGCGCGCGCATACACACACACGCACAAACATACACGCACATTTCACGCTCACCGACCGGGTACTTATTCACCCAGCCCGCCGGTAGAGTAAGGGGTTAAATCCTCTCCTCCTCATTTGATTATTGATATGTCAAAGAGAGGGAACCTTTAAATAGAACATCAGTGATAACAAATGATAACAAAATGGGTATTATTATTATACATGTGAATGACAATAATAATAATAATAATAATAATAATAATAATAATAATAATAATAATAATAATAATAATAATAATAATAATAATAATAATGATAATAATAACAATAGTAATGATAATAATAATAATGATAATAATAATGATAATAACAACAATAATACTATGTCTTAGTTATCCATGTATGAGATTTGGAAGGGACAAATATGTGATGGATTCCAGCAGACTAGGCATTCTGTCACTGCAGTGGCTGCTTTTCGCTGTTATCCTGCTTGAATGAACCATCAGCCTCCCTCCGTTTCATTCTTCTTTGTGTGAGAGAGAAGCCTTCCCCAGCCATTTTTCTTTTTCGGCATTCCAGTGTGTGTGTGTGTGTGTGTGTGTGTGTGTGTGTGTGTGTGTGTGTGTGTGCGTGTGTGTGTGTGTGTCTGTCTGTGTTTGTGTGTAGTGGATAACATGATATTGGCAACCCTGAAGTATCCATCTAATATTTCAATTTTGCTCCGATTCTTAACTTCTTATGTCATTGTAAATGAGTGAAAATGCAAATGAGGGCTGTTGCTGTGTATGAGGTGTATTTTGCTCAGAAAGAAAATGGTGCTTTATACTGACCGCTGGTGAGCGACAGTCTCTTCTGAAAGATACAAAGGTAGAAGAGAATGGTGTGACCTTGATAGAGGCCATTGTTTCCTTTTGTAATAAACTTAAAAAATATGCTGCATTGTGTGCCACAGTATCCATTCCAGATTCAGTACATTGACATGTTGATGCAACACTTCAACTCAGCTTCAACCCAATATATTAAGACAGTGAAACGCATTTACTGTGTGTTTGTCCGATTTATTTTCGTAGTGCGATGGCTTTCCGGGTAGTACACATTCACTGAGACTGACTCATCTTTGTCACAAATGTGTCTTTTGATTTACTATTGATTCACTTGATAAATATTTTTTTTTACTTTACACAGTCTATATTGTGACAGTGTCTTTCATTTTTGCAGGGGATACACATCATTAACATCATGATTTTATACAAGCTATTAAAATGACTATAACGGATAGTGCAGAAACACTATGAGGAATGAACAAAACCCATATTGCATTATTTGAAAGTCACAGAATAAATTGGCACAAAGAGATGAAAGTGATTCATTAAACTGGAGGGACTTTAAAGAAGACAAATAGCCGTCACAACAGATTGTGAGATGATAATGATATTTCAGAACTGCTGAAATGCTCATGCGGTGCAATGAGAGATTGCCTGGTGCAGATCCACTCCAGCCTGCGTGTTGTGAGGTAAAGTGATGTGCTGTGAGCATCAAAACCTGACAAGGATGAGCCTGACATACTTTCAGCTTTCTAATGAATAGTATTCCAACAATAAGTTGCATCGAAAAGGTTAATGTGATGATGTTATTTATTCTCTTTGTAATCTTATGTTTGGATAAAACAATGGCACCATTCTAACCAGTAGACTGTATGACATGCACCTGCAGCTATGATAGGGTAGTGATATCTCTCATGAAATGGTAACGTGTATTGAGAGAGACAACATTTTGAAATGTGTATGCCTCAAACCCATAAAACACTGAAATGCTTTGAGAAAATGCATCTAAAATATTCTACAATAAATGTTTTTTTCATCTCACAAGCTCAAAAAAATACACACATTTTCACTGGACTGGAGACTTTAGTTTTTTGCATGAAACATGTGTCTGATAATACTGGACCAGGATTGGCTGATATTAAGCGGATCTCAATCATTTAGCTGCAACAAGAAAAAGAATAAAAAAAACAAAATAAAACGTGTGTAATAGTCATATAAAAGTATTTCTTTTACCTGCAGAAGTCCATCAAAGGTGTTCTAATATGTTGGAACATCAAAGCGGAGACTATGGTTCAGCAAAAAGCCTTCCGTGTTTTGAGGCTTCTTATCGACCTTCAACAGCCAGCTTGACGTTTATACACCTTGAATTGCTCACTGAATGTAACGTTTCAGAGCCACCGTTAAATTACAGATAATACAGCAAATGACCAATGTAAAGTTGGAGAAAGATAACACAAGCTTGCAATGTAGGATGCCAGAGACAAGCCTCCTTGCTGAAGTCCTATGGCACAAATCACTACTGTCTTTATCATACAGTGCCACAGTTCCTCTTTTGGTACCCTGTCATATGCTCTCTTTAGATCTACAAAGGCAAAACTGAGCTTCTATCCTATCAATATTCTCCTTTTTTTGGCATGAAACCTTACTGCTGCTCACAAATGCTCACCTCTGCCCTTTGTCTTCCACTATCCTGTCCCACAATTTCATTGTATGGCTCATCAACTTTGTTCCTCTATAGATATTTATTTCTTGAATGTTTTATTATTTCCCACATTTCTTATCTTTAGTATTTTGCCAGCTTATGTTCAATAGGAGTGAATCATGTATCTGTGACCTTTTAATGTTGCACATCTTCTATACTTTAAATATTTTTTGTGTGAACATGTGGTTTGGGGTGGGAGCGGTTCATCTCTGAGTACCTGAACAGAAAGTATTAGTAATGAGCAATAAGTGGGAAACATATTTCTTTTGGTACCTGATACCGCTGAGATCTGGCCCAATTTAACCACTGTCTAGTAGGTTTCAGGGGATTTAAGTGGAAGATTGAACAAAGAAGAAAATGGTCTTTTCCTCCCCAATAACAATTGCCCAAAGTAGAGCAGTGTGGATATGTTGAGGTCTTCCATTAGTGAGGGCAAACGGTAGGATGAGGCTAAGAGTGAGTTGAGCTGGTGCTGGGAAAGATACATAGAAGCAGAGCAACTCTTATTGATTTATGGTTTGATCCCATGTTCACCCACATTTTTACAAGCTTTGGACCACATTTGAAAGAATGAGACTGTAGGTCCATGTGATGAAATTAGAGTTCACCACAGTGTTGATGACCTCAGCACTTCTGCTCAAGGAGCTCTGTAATTGAATACTGAAGCTGGCACCGATACAAGGGACAATCTATAAAGAAAGATGCTCTTTACAGCTGAATGTGTGTGTGTGGGTGGGTGGGGTCATTGTCTTTCATGACAGCTCAGTTTTTATTCCCTTGTATAAAGTGTGAGACAAAACAAGAAAAGGCCAGTGTGGTGACTGCATGAGCATTCTACAAAAATACACACCAAACATCCATTATCAGTATTATTTGCCATAAATGGGCACAGTGATTTAATCACAGCAATTATTGTAATTAACTACCAAGTGTTTTCACTCTCAGCAGGAAAGCAGCTTTAGTGAGTTGGAGACAACTGCCCCTTTATGTGTCTCCCCCCGTGGGTTCACTGTACCCTGTATTATATTCCGTCCCATGTGTGCAATGCTCAGGGCCCCACATCACTCTGGACTGGATCCAGACACTGTTGCTTTCACACTTCAATTCACTGTCTCACACCAACACCCTGCTTGCTCGTCCCCTCCCCTCAGCGTTTTCAATCAATTAGTGCCGTTCATTAGTGAGGACTTGGAAAAAAAAAGTTTGACTGAGAGAATTTGACTCACCACACCAACTTCCCTCACAGTCGCCTGCCAGGCTATGGATGAGAGGTGTTGAGAATAGCGCATATTTTAAATTGATGTTGTACCGTTGCATTAGTGTATATCTGCTCTCTGGCAAAAATGTTTGATTTACTTTAAAGTTTTACTTTCTTTTAAGACTTAAGAGCATAATCAGAATAGGCTACAAACAAAGCTCTATGAAAATGTGCACCACTACAGTACATGGGCCAATCAACAGTTGTTATAATCACTGAATAACAGAAAAAGTATGTTTCAGCAAGGACACATAACCTGTTATCAGGAAAGAGAAAACAGTTATGCTGAACTCAATATATTTTATGAAGGGGCTTCAGAGAAAAGCAGCCTAATCGGTCAACAGCATATTGCTACTTTTTTGAGTCTGTGGATTGACTGTGAAGGTAAGTGCCCTGCCAAGTTGAAAATAAACAAACAATTTTTATAAATAACTTCATTCAAGTGGATCTGTTCAGGGGAGTCCCGCGAAGATAAAGCTTTGAATATCTCTTCAAAAATTAGTCGCCTCTTATGTGACCTTTGGAGAGATGGAAACCATACAAACGTATGCTTGTTTTATATGGAAAACTAAACAGAGTGAAACTGCTTATGTAAGATCTGTAATTATTCTTTCAGTGACATAATTTATCAGTAAAACTTATATTGGACGATAGTAACTTTGCAATTCATACCATAAAGTGGAGATCTTGGCCTTTCACCCCTAAAGGTGAAATACAGTCACTAAATTACAGTTGAAATGAAAACTCTAATTTTTGTATAAAATGAAAATGCAAGGAGATGAAAACACCTTTATTTTAGCCTCCTTAGCAGTGGGGAAATAATTCAACCTATAGTCAGAAGCATTGATATTCATAGAATTAGGTTAAGACCCGTGAACATTAAAAACACTATAAACCTCATTGTGGATGAGGTGCTATAAACCTCATTGTACATTCCAATTATTTCTCAGACCGTTGAAGTACAACAGTGATTGTCTGTCGGAGTTGCTTGTACTTTGGGTTAAGACATTCACTTTCTGTTTGTCACAGTAATTTAAGCTTGTGTATCCTAGAAGAATGATCTGTGCACTTTCCAGCTGTTGGATGAATGGTCATGAAATTAAATTCCAGTTTCAATGATTTCTAGTAGTCGAAAGGTGAGTCTGGGTCAACATATTTTCTTTTGTGAAGTACAGTATATATCCAACGGACTGGCACCCATGGTTCCCTCAAAACTTTCATGATGCTTTCATTTTACCTAGATGACAGTGTTAAAAGCTTTTTCATTAACATTTGAGTTTTATTCAAATGTAATCAGTGGGTTTATATTTGTCGTTTATAATGAAGTCTCCACAGTGGCTCGTTTGATTTCACAAAAAATAGCCATGACATTTGAAACAATCCTTCATGTTATAAGTAATTGCATCAATCGTGGCGTCTTCATGACCGAGCATCCTTTTTTAAGGGAAAGAAAAATTATTCATGAAATGAATTTGGTTTTCCGGTCAGCTGTTCATCTTGTGGTCCATGGAATGGTTAAGACGGATTCAAACTGAATGTGAAAAATGACAAACATCGGCATGATAATCATTACGATCATATAATCGAATAGTAATATTGCTTCAAAGATCATTTTACATTGATCAATTTACAACAATAGACACTGTTCACACCAGTATTCCCAAAGTTCACAAAATAGAAGACAAGCATTTTGGAAATATTTTTGTGCTTCATTTTAGCCATCTTTTTCTCTTTTCCTTTTACAGATGATGGACCTTATGGAACATGGGCATTTGGAAGGAGGCACAGAAGTTGCTTTTCAAAGCGTTTAAAGATTCTGAACAGCTCTTATGGGGGCCATGGAGTCACCTCCAAGACATTTCACTTGATTAGAGACCTTCCTGAGTAAGAAAGACAATTCAGCTGCAGTCCCAGTCCTCATCTGTGGATTAATATATAATAATAATGTATACTTTATTAATCCCTTATGGGGAAATTAATTCTCTGCATTTAACCCATCATGGATGAACCATGAGCAGTTGGCTGCCATCTACCAGCGCCAGCGGAGAAGTTAGGGGTTCACTGTCTTGCTGAACACTTCGACACACTAGGAGGAATGGGAAATCGAACCAGGAAGGTTCGGTCCCAAATACGATCGCTCTACCTCCTGCGCTATGCCGCCCCGTTTGTCGTACCTCTCCATTTTTGTTTCCAACTCTAATTTCCTGGTTCCAAAAGCCCCTCCCATATCCTCAAATATTTACTCATCACAAATTCATTGGAGTAAAGTTCAGTTTGATTCTGACTGAGACCACTTTTGGTCCAAATTTACTTTTATAACTCGACTGGAGAGTGTAAAAAGTTCAGACCACACAAGTTGTAGCAACGCTGTCAAATACCTTTTCATTGCTGATAATTGTAGATTTTAGTTTTAAAATCATTGCCGGTCTGTCCTTTAAGGAATGCTTGTTTTGGCTTTTCAAATGCATTTTATGAAATCGTAACGGCATTATCGAGTATTATTATCGTGTAATTGTGTTATATTTCCCAAATCACTTGGAGAGGTGTGCAAAACCCAGCTGACTGTGCCAGCTGATTGACTTGATGAAATGGATAGACTGTGAGAGAGAGACAGTGAGAGCGTGTCTCATTTTCTACCCCGCTCTACATCTGAGAGACTCAATCCTCGGCTGCTTCTCTGCTGTAGACTGGGAGATAACAGCAGGTAGAGTCAACAAGCGTGGCCATATCTTTCAGACATGGCTGAAAGAGATGGAACAAATAACGTCACATGCACATAACATGCAAGAGGCATGACAGAAGAGACTTGCACTGACACTGCCAGAGCTGGCAGCCTGTTTTCCCAGAGCAGGTAAACCAGGTAGAGTAAAAACACACAGCTGGTTTTGCAGAGCAGCAAAGAGAGAATGAAATGCAAGTACACCTGAAAGAAGCCACAAACAAACATGACGAGAAACTGTAATCAATGCTGGCATAGATCACCGCAGGCAGGCTAATAGAAGGACATCACATGTAATAGGACAGAAAGATGGTCAGCTGTGCATGTGAATCACTGTACCTATTTGCTCTCAGACAAAAACAAATTGGTTTTCTTTTCAAGGGGAAGTTTAAGGAATACACAGTGGCAGCGCACCCTGAGCTTTTAGGTTTCAGGGTCTTTCTCATAAACAAATAGGACAGGTGAACAGACAGGGCTGAAAGAGAACAGAAATAGCCGGAGTAATAAGCTGCCAGGTTCAGCTTGGAAGGACAAACAAGCAGAAGATGGATGGGTAGAGACCACAGCTTCAACCTCAGTCGCATGCGTCCCCGGTTAATCCCCGATCTGTCAGTTGTGATAGCAGCAGGTAGAGGGCTGAGACTGTGGCACACCAGCTATGGCCCACTGGTACCCTATCCTCCTCCATCCCTCCACCACCTCTGCATCCCTTACACATGCTAAACAGGCCACTGTTTCCACAGCCTTCTACATTCAGCTGCAAATGAGCCCACTTTGGGCCCCGGCCCTGTTTGATGTCATGAATAATGAGGACGAATTCTCATTTGTGCATGTTTTCTGAAAACTACAATGCCCATTGTCAAGTTTGACTACATCAAGCAGTCAGGTCTGTGAGCTCAGGAGTCTATTTTTTTTAAAAAAAAAGATATATAATTAAAATCCAAATAAGATAAGATAAGATAAGATAATATAAGATAACACTTTATTGATCCCCATAGGAGAAATTTGTGTTGCAGCAATATAATCTTACGGATTGATACATAAAGTAAACAAAATATTTTTCCAAAACTGGACTGGTGTATGCCTGAGGTACAGTGATCTGCTGAGAATTTTGTTAAATTCATTGCAATGCAAATCCTGCATGACAGCCAATCCTCCTGTTGAAGGTGGACATCTACCGGACTAAATAGGAATTTGAAGGGTCTCGTCTGCCGTCACGATTTAAGGCGTACCCATTCTGACCTCAGACTATCACTTCTGGAGCTAATTTTGGTCACTTGCTGGACTTATTGTGCTTCTCACAGAAGTGCCTGATACATTTAAGAAGTTTTTGCTATCTCTGCTTTCTACTGAAATGCATGGCAATTTTATTTTTTATTGTAAGAAGCATCCATTTGCATAGGCCAGGTAGGGAATGAAACCAGGTCATTCTTGCTCGGAAGGCAAGAAATAAGATCGAGATTTTCAACTTGAACAAAGAGTGGAAGTTACAAAGTACAGAGTTAATGCACTTGAGCTTTATTAAGGTAGTCAGTTGTCACCAGCACAATTTAATCTATAAAAATCTTGTAATTTGTGATGTAGACTCAAACAGAAAGAATACAAATCATCCACCTTTTCTAAAGTTGTCAGTGGGACGTTGAGCTGTATCGAGGACGGACAAAATCACATGGCGGCTGGAACAAAGCACAACCAGACCCAATGAAAGCCTGGTATAAGTGGTATTTGGAAGAGAAAGCAAAACAAAACACATAAACAAAGACATCTCTTGTGAAGCAGTGCTTGTGTGTGGCCTTCACTGATGTCAACGTACAACACAATGTATAACTACCGTTTTCCCTGCCAATGGCAAGTTGCGAGGAAAGGATTTTTTTCACTTGCAACAATTGAAAATATTGAATACATGATCAGGTGTCTATGTGAGAAAGTCTTATTTTATAGGAAGTAAGTTTTTTTCTCGCTAATGAACTAAACTCAAAACAAACAACCGAGATTGAGAAAAATCATGATGCAGGTGAGGAATACATAAGCGACTGATATCATAATAATGATACTCATCTTTTATGGAGAAAATAAGGGGGGTCCAGAGGACTTCTTTGTTTGATATTGATCTTCCTTATTTTTGAGCATTTGTTTTACATTTTGAAACTCCTATAAGTGTAGAACATTTTAGACTTCATGTGTATTTCGACCTAAATTGCATTGAAAATGGTTGTTTCAAAAGGTCTTCAATATTTACATTTACAACAGTACAATGATGCAGTAAAAATAGCAGGTCTAGCCATCATTGACAAGCTGGCACTTTAAATGGTGGATTCAATTGAAGCCCCCAGGGAGTGAAAAGCTACGATTGAATGGCAGTCTATTGGGTAAAAACAGTTAACTGGTCAGTTTTTACATCTCGCTGATGTTGCTGTGGTTTGACTCTTCAAGGCCTCTGACCCTGTATCATATTTGCATTGGAAGCTCAGAGGAGATGTTATTGGTACTCCAATGTCAATGAGTTCTGTAGCTGGAAAAGCTCTCTACCTGTGAGTTGTGTCAGCTACTAAAGATATTTTGAAAGTGGTTGATTGATTTCTCCATTACCCTCAGCCTACTAAACAACCAGGCGACTGCTAATGCACTTGTCATTATCATGTTGCTGGACACAGTCTGAGGGAAATGCTTACTGAACAATCCCAAGGACACACATGGCTGTTAAATATGTATAGATGTGACCTACATTAAAGAATAGAAACAGACTTCGCCTCCCTTGAATACAGAGCAATATTTTGTCTTTATCATTCTTTCATTATCTACTGCTTTTCCTACACTCAGGGTCACGGGGATGCTGGAGGGTATCCAAGCCTTCATTTGGCGAGAGGCAGTGCAGACCCCCCCTCCTTGAGCTGCCACCTTATCGTGGTGAAGGGGTTTGCACGTGCCAGTGATCCTGGAGCTATGTTGTCGGGGGCTTTATGTCCCTGGAAGGGTTACCCAATGCAAAGAGGTCCCAGGTGAGGGACCAGACAAAGCGCAGCTCAGAAGACTCTCATGATGAAAAAAAAAAAATTTGTACCTAGTTTTCCCCTGCCTGGCTGCGGGTCACCAGGGCCCCCCCCCGGAGCCAGGCGCGCAGGGTGGGGCTCGATGTCGAATGCCTGGTGGCCGGGCCAGCACCCAGGCTCTGGGCACAGCCTGGAGGGACGACATAGGTCCCCTTTCCCCTGGGTTCATCAGCCACAGGAAGGGCCAAGGGAGTTGGGTGCAGTATGAGCAGGGTGGTGGCTAGAGCGGGGGACCTTGGGGGTCCAACCTTCAGCTGCAGAAGCTGGCTCTAGGGGCATGGAATGTCACCTCTCTGGCGGGGAAGGAGCCGGAACTGGTGCGTGAGGCTGAGAGATTCCGACTTGATGTAGTTGGACTCACCTTGATGCACAGTTTGGGGTCTGGAACCAGGCCTCTTGAGAGGGGCTGGAGTCTTTGTTACGTTGAAGTTGCCCCTGGTAAGACACACTACAGGGATGAGCATATTGATTGCCCTCCGACTCAGCACGTGTACGTTGGGGTACAACCCGGTGGACGAGAGGGTAGTCTCCCTCTGCCTTCAGGTGGGGGGACGGGTTCTGACTGTTGTTTGTGGCTATGCACCCAACAGCAGTTCAGTTTACTTACCCTTCTTGGGGTCCCTAGGGGGGCTGCTAGAGAGTGCTCCTTCTGGGGACTCCCTTTTTCTACTTGTAGACTTCAATGCTCACGTGGGCAACGAAAGTGCGACTTGGAGCAGCGTGATTAGGAGGAACGGCCCCCCCGATCTGAACCCGAGTGATGTTTATTGGACTTCTGTGCTCGTTCCGCATTGTCTATAAAAAAACACCATGTTCAGGCATCAAGGTGTCCATATGTGCACTTGGCACCAGTGCACCTTAGGCCGCAGTTCTTTGATCGACTTTGTGGTTGTGTCATCGGACTTTTGGCTGCACGTCCTGGACACTCGGGTGAAGAGAGGGAAAGAGCTGTCAGAGCTGTGGGTGGGGGGGATGTAGGTCAGACCTGGCAGACCCAAACGTAATGTGAGGGTCTGCTGGGAATGTCTGGCAAGGTCCCCTGCCAGAAGGAGTGTTTCAACTCCCACCTATGGCAGAGCTAGAACCATGTCCCGAGGGAGGCGGGGGACATTGAGTCCGAATGGGCCATTTTCTGCGCTTCCATTGTTGAAGCGGCAGACCGGAGCTGCAGCTGTAAGGCGGTCGGCGCCTGTCAGGGTGGCAACCCTCGAACCTGCTGGCGGGTTGCTGTCAAACTGACTAAGGAGCCCTATCAGGCCTTTTCGGCCTGTGAGGCTCTGGAGGCAGCTGACAGCTGCTGGCAGACCAAGTGGCATGCAACTTTGGTGGTCACTGTTGCAAAAACTCCGGCATGGGAAGAGTTTGGGGAGGCCATGGAGAACGACTTCATAGTTGGAGCTGGGTGCTGCTGACCTGAACATGAGACGTTGTTGATCATAGGCAGGAATACTTCTCAGACCTCCTCAATCCCGCCTTCCAATGAGGAAGCAGAGCCGGGGGACTCGAGAGAGGGTCCGCCAACCTCCGGGGCTGAATTTGCTGAAGTAGTGAAAAAGCTCTTCAGTTGCGGGGCCCCAGGGGTGGATGAGGTCCACCCTGGGTTCCTCAAGGCTCTGGATGTTTTAGGGCTGTCCTGGCTGACATGCCTCTGCAGCATTGCGTGGACATCGGGGACAGTGCCGCCCTACTGGTGGACATGAGTGGTGATCCCCCTTTTTAAAAAGGGGGATTGGAGGGTGTGCTCCAATTATAGGGGATCACACTCCTCAGCCTCACTGGCAAGGTCTATTCAGCAGTGCTGGAGGGGAGGGTCTGCCGGGGCGTTGAACCTCGGATTCAGGAGGAGCATTGTGGTTTTCACCCTGGTCATGGAACAGTGGACCAGCTCTATACTCTTAGCAGTGTTCTCTATGGTGCATAGGAGTTTGCCCAACCAGTCTACATGTGTTTTGTGGATCTGGAGAAGGCATATCATGTCCCACGGGCAGTCCTGTGGAGGGTGCTCCGGGATCATGGGGTACCGAACCCCATTATACGGGCTGTTCAGTCCCTGTATGACCGGTGTCGGAGCTTGGTGCGCATCGTCGGTTATAAGTCGGACCTGTTTCCGGTGAGAGTTGGACTCCGCCAGGGCTGCCCTTTGTCACCGATTCTGTTCATAACTTTTATGGACAGAATTTCTAAGCGCAGCCCGGGTGTCGAGGGGATCTGGTTTGGGGGCCACAGTATCAAGTCTCTGCTTTTTGCAGATGATGTGGTCTTGTTGGCTTCATCAGGCCATGACTTCCAGCTCTCGCTGGAGCGGTTCATAGCCGAGTGTGAAGCGGCCAGGATGAGGATTGGCACCTCCAAATCCAAGACTATGGTGCTCAACCGGAAACAGGTGGAGTGCCCACTCCGGGTCGGGGAAGAGGTCCTGCCTTAAGTGGAGGAGTTTAAATATCTCGGGGTCTTGTTTACGAGTGAGGGAGGGATGAAGCGGGAGATGTACCGGTCTGTTGTGGTGAAGAGGGAGCTGAGCTGTAAGGCGAAGCTCTCAATTTACTAGTTGATCTACGTTCCAACCCTCACCTGTGGTCACAAGCTACGAGTAGTGACTGCAAGAACGAGATCGCGGATACAAACAGCCGAAATGAGTTTTCTCCGCAGGGTGACCGGACACTCCCTTAGCGATAAGGTGAGAAGTTCGGCCACCCAGGAGGAACTCAGAGTAGAGTCGCTGCTCCTCCTCATAGAGAGGAGCCAGATGAGGTGGCTCGGGCATCTGGTCAGGAGGCCTACCGTACGCCTCTCAGGAGAGGTATTGTCCATGTGACATGTCCATGTGGGAGGAAGCCACGGGGAAGACCCAGGACACGCTGGAGTGACTATGTCTCCACGCTGGCCTGGGAGCACCTTAGGGTCCCCCCAGAAGAGCTGGACCATGTAGCTGGGGAGAGGGAAGTCTGGGCCTCCCTGTTCCGGCTGCTGCCCCCGCGACCCGACTTCGGAAAAGCAGAAGAAGATGGATGGATGAATGGATGGCAGTGCAGACCCTAGATCAGTAGCCAGTCAATAGCAGGGCCACATATAGAGACAAACAACCATTCATTCTCTCATTCAGTCATCTGAGCAGTTTTGAGTCACCAGTTAACCTTCTGCATGTTTTTGGATTGTGGGAGAAAACCCACACAGACATATGGGAGAACATGCAAACTTCACACAGGAAGGACCGCAGTGGGAACAAATATCTGACTTGCTGTGAGGTGGAAGTGCTAAACACTGGGCTATCGTAAATAAAGTTTTTATACCGTATTTAGATGCGAAGAACTTTTTTTTTCAATCTTGTTGAACTCTGGATGTAGCGCCCATAAAGGAGTGGAAGATTTTGCCCTGTTTCTTCAAGAAACATTTTGTTAATTATACATGAAATTACTGCATAGGAATGGCTGATTCAGTTATATTGAGGTCACAGAAGAAAATTGTATAGTTTGTATGTTTAATGCTACAGAGCACAGAAGGGTAAGTAGGCTGGTAATGTGATCTTATTTATCTTATTTACAGTGGTTAAAACCCCCTGGAACATGCACTAACTAGTCGTTTCACTGCAACATGTTTCAATGTTTTTTAGTTTTTTGCTCAGTGATTCTTCAATCATCAAGAACGGTATTTTGTTCAGATTCCAGTTAGGAAATCCTTTTCTGCAGGATCATCATCTCTTTCTCTGACTCTTGCAACATTTATTACACATAAATCACATAAATTCTAGTTGCCCCATTTCAGGCGGCCTTTGAAATCCTTCTCTAGGCATTGAATTTACACTTGGAAGTCTCATGAGACCTCGGGATGAGATGGATTCAACTCCTTGTTGTGTTTCTCCTTTAGTGTCTCTGTTGTTTTATCTGTTTAAATGGGCTGTGGATTGTTCTTAGGATAGATGAACAGGAGAAACTGCTCAGCATTGTATTTTGCACATTTATGTTTATTTATGAAATTTTACTTTCATTTATTTTCTAATAACTGAGTGTAATCTCAATTTTTTTTGTCCGAACAGTGCTAAGAGGAATTTTGCAAAAACAGAAAGGCTCATATCCAGTAGTTATTCTAATTGACCATATCACTGAGTTGGTTTTATAGTTATGATGTTAAAAGTTTATGTTATAAATTCTCTGCTTTTTAAAATGTTGCTCAGCTGTTCACTTGCTCGTGGGAGTTTATAATTCAGTTCCCTTGCTTAAGCTGCAAATCACCACAGGCAGGCCGTGTGTATCACCAGGGCAGGTTTGGAAAATAGACTATAACGAACAGAATTGAACTGAACTGAACAATTTCCCATGAATTATCAAGCCTTTCAAAGAATCCTTGATGTCAGAAAAAGGTCAAATATCTGCAATGGATTTTGCTAGGCTTTTCTGCTCTAAATTGTATTCTCCAGCAAATGTATATTGACAATTATAGTGTTTCTATTTATTATAAAATACTTCATGAAATAGCTTACTTGTCTTTCATAGTAGCCACTTGTTAGGACATGGGTGTGTGGGCTTGAAGAAACAAAACATAATTCCCTGCGGCCTGTCTTTCACATCCCAACTGGACAATCATCACCAAACATTACAGAGACAACTATTTAAACCCTTGCTTCTTTTGAAGGTCATTTCATACTGACTGAGGAAGAGAAGTTTCAAAACAGCAAAAAGGGAGTAAAAAAAGGCAAACAAAAGACACGAAAGAGAAACCTGAAGTGGAAAAAGACGATGAAAATACAGAGAGAGGGAGAGAAAGAACAAGACATGTATAGAGAAGGATGCAGAAGAGGACTGCCCTTTGTGGTGCAGTGGGCTGTGAGACAGGTCTATTCACTAGGATCTAAACACTGTGTCCCACTGCGCATCAGTGCTCTCACCCAGGCAGCCACACCGGCCACAGACTTAAAGTTAACCAGTCAACTCCATTACAGTGCAGGGGGCGTGTACAGACCTGCCACACCAAAGAGATCATGCGGGCCAGCCAAGAATATTAATTGCTTTTAAATGAAGTGGAAGTCTCTTTATTGGGTGTCTGGTGTTGGTTTGTTATCTGTGAGGCTGAAAAGGCCCTGCTGCTCTTTGGTCTTGCCGCCTTTGAAAGAGAAACTGACTCTGGATGAGGTCATTGATCAGCAGGGGCTGTATACTCCCATTGGGTTTTTGTTTGTCCTGCCCCTTTAACTACCCCTATTGTTCACTGCTCATTCAATCCTCAATGCTCTGTGGTCAATAAACATATTTGCTAATGATGTTTCCTCCCAAATGTAGATTCTGTTCCAAGCATGGAGGATGAAAATCATCTGTGATGTACCTTAAACATGCAATTCAGCAGGTTTGAACAAAAGGAACAAAAGGTTTGAATAGTAACATTCCAATCATTAGTGAATCAACTTGAAAAGAAATCATATTGCAGTTTTAAACATTGGAGACATGATTATGAATAGACTTTTCAAAGAATGACCGAACAATCACACAGTTAAAAAAAATCAGTAAATAAAGGAAGAACAAAAAACACAGAAGGTTAAATTTTACCAAAGTCAAAAAATCCAGACATACTTGAGAATTTGACGGACTAGATAACATAAAGAAACAGAATTAAAAAAAAAGGAATGGTAGGCTCACAATGGGTCAACAGGAGAGGGAGAGCGACAGAATATTCTGAGTGTATTGACAAAATTACCATGATGGTGCTGGATATTATAACTTATTGCGTCACTCATTTCTCAGTGGTCTGACTCAACTATCTTTTGATCTGTGTGGCACGTGGTACATCTATGTGTTCGAGTGTTCACATCCATTCAATTGTGTAAGGACCCCTTCTTGGTCTTTGGCTTTTTGATTTAGAGTTCATGAATAGACTCAACCAGATTTTGTTGGTGTAACCCACAGAGCAACAAGGCGATGACCCATCAGTCTGTTTTCAAATGAATGTAAAACATGATAGCCATGATGCATAAACATAATAAAAGATGTCTCTATGTCATCAGCCAGAGGATGCAAGTCAAATGCAGAAACAAGAAACAGAGCCCCCCACCTGCTCAGTAACGACAGTTTGACACAAGTTTGCCACTATCACTGGTAGTGTCATATATATATATTTTTTATTACGTTAGTAATACTTTTTGTGGGTCTCATATGGTCAGCAGAAGTGGTAGGGGGGGACCTGCAGTCAGTAATGGCACCTTTGACTCGGTAACAATATAAATAACAACAATTCTCTCTAATAAAGGATGGCATTTATGTATTTGTGTGGCCTATTCAGACTTGTGTGGAAACACGTTTGAGGACTCTCTGAGTAAGTGTGTGCGTGCGTGTGTGTGTATGTGTGTGTGTATGTGTGTGTGTGTGTGTGTGTGTGTGTGTGAGTGTGTGTGTGTGTGTGTGTGTGTGTGTGTGCGTGCATATTTTTATACATACCTCTATGGCTGCAAACAAAAACACATTTAATTTTTCTTTTTTTGTTTCTGCATTTTGTCTAAATTTGTCTTTTAAAAATGGGCCAAGCCGGAGTTACTAATGTAACTCAACACATGAATTATTGAAAAATTTTAATGATTAATGTTTCATGATTGGCAGGTTCATTTTGTGTGACACGGCTGACATTGCAGCTCCTCAGGATGTGCACTTGTGCTATTATTGAAAACAATAATACGTATACATACACATGGACAGATATGTAATATACATATGTATGTATGTATGTATGTATGTATGTATGTGTTTGTGTGTGTGTGTGTGTGTGTGTGTGTGTGTGTGTGTGTGTGTGTGTGTGTGTGTGTGTATGTGTAATATTTATATATTCATTTTGTTATTAATGACAAAA
>CAAKHD010003384.1:72052-83909 GCA_901007705.1 Fistularia tabacaria | reverse complement strand
CTTCATGTGGGCGGGGGGGCGGGGTATGCGGCGCTCTGTGTGCTGGGCCTCAGAGTTTGGTGTCGCTGGGTGGTGTGTGTGTGTGTGTGTGTGTGTGTGTGTGTGTGTGTGTGTGTGTGTGTGTGTGTGTGTGTGTTCCCCCCCCCGGCCCGATGTACAGGTCCCAACTATGAGCACAAAGGTGAAATTTCCGGACAAGAGACACCGCCGACGTGCCCCCTTATCTGTGGTTGCTCCTGTACGTTCCTATCTTCTGAATGTGTAAACCTGTACACGTGGTGTGAAAATTCCTCTATTAATGTGTATCAAGAGAATGGAACAAAGACAAAACATGTTACTTTTTAAATTATTATCATTATTATTATTATTACACTTATTACTGTCTAGCTTTGTAAAACTGCTGATCCATCGGGCGTACCTCAGCAGGCTTCTCCCCATCTTTGACAAAAAGGACAACAGAGCGACGGGGGAAACAAGGTTTTGGATAAACTATTTTTAATTGTGGTTGAAGCAATAGACTTTTTGAACTTTGAATTGTGCATGGCTGTGTCTTGAGTGTAAAAAAGAAGAAAAAAAAAAAACAAACAAACAAACAAAAAAAAAAAAATTATTGCAGTTTGGGACCTGGACTGAAATAAAAAGAGGAAGAAAACCGGAGCGGTGCCGATGTTTCCAGCCTCCAGCTGTGTGGGTTTCTTTTGTTTCTCTGTAACTGCGGCAGGAGTGAGAAAAAAAAAAAAAAAAGCTGCAAGAAATACACAATAGCGTGCATTTCTTTTTGTACTAGGGCTGGAAAACATATCAATATAGATTGATATTCATTCATTCATGCGTGATCTAAACCCCTGATCCTGCGAGAGGGCGGGGGTTCGTCCTGGATGGGACACCAGCCGATCACATGTAGAGACAAACAACCATTCACACGTCAGATACAAACACAAAACAATTCATCTGGACACTGCAGGGTCTCTTAATGGTTTGGGAGGAACCCGGAGAACCCTGAGGAACCCCTCGCAGACACCCAGTACCTTCTGTGACACAATAGTGTGTGTATTTTTGTCTGAGTCCATCGAAAGAAAATGTTTCCCTAACAATTGTTTGCTAATTGGGTGGAAAGGATGCGTCCCTTTGCTCGCCGCCGTCCTCGGGTTCTTCGTCGGAAAGAATGAAATTAGGGTGAAAACCGCGGATGAATCAAGACAACAGACGTGACTCCCAAAGAAAGAGTAAAATGTCTTTTTAAACAGAAAATCTAACAAGGATTATCAGGAAGGAATAAAAAGCAAAACCATTGTTTCTAAATTTCAATGCATCAAAATGACTAACTTCAATGATGTGATTTTGCACCGAGGAGGACTGTACTTCATTTCCGTGCTTTTGTAAGCATCAAAATAAATCCGCAATGAATGCAAATTCTACACAGAAGACCACATGTCCAGACACACAAACACACACGGCCCATATTTAGGAGTGGTGAATATATCGCCCAGCCCCGGGATATGTCTGACACTTCACGTGTTTTTCTGCTCTAAGGCTGCACAAATAGAGCATTATAAAAGGTAAGGAAGGTTATTCACAGAATTGCCTTGCATTATAAAAATGTTTGTATAAAATGCAGATATATCTATATATATATATATATATATGTGTGTGTGTGTGCGTGTGTAAAATATTAAATTCAACTGGTGATAAAGATCTTTGCATAAAAAGCAAACCGAATGTGACATTCAGTGTGCTCGGTGGTGCCCGGGTTCGCTCGCTTCTTTGACAACAACAGAACGGAAACCTTCCCGAGCGGCGGCTTCTGGTGGCGCCGCACGTCAAGTACGATAACATGACGTCCGGGGTCAAATAGCGGTCAGCTGAGTGGCGCTGACGATCCTCAGGCTGATGTGGCCCGGCATCTCGTCGGCCATCTGCCGTCCCTGCTTCCTCAGCTGGAGCTTCTGAGGGCCCGTGGCGTCCTTCACCTGGCCGGACAGAACCACCTGGCCCATGAACTGGTCCTTCACCGCGTTACTGTTCCAGATCTGAGAAGAGCAAGGGGTTGTCATTCAGACACAAATCCTCTTTCCCGGTCCACAGCCGTACATCCAGGCGTGTTACCAAATCCCCCCACTGTGACTGCAGGCTGCTTGAGGGAACTCACTTCGCCCTCCAGTGGACGAACCCACATGAATTGACTTGCTACTTACCAGAAGCTCTCAGAATGGGGGTCAAAAAAATGATCAAAAAAGATTTCCGGGTACAAAATAAAATAAAATAGATATATATTTATGAATAAATTACTAATAGAACTTCATTTAAAGTGTATGACAATTAAGGGGAATCAATGTATTCAAATGTATGTATTTTCAGGCTTGAAACACAGAATTTCCTTTGAAGATCTCCAAATGTTACATTTTTCCCATTTCAGGAAGGAGCTGACCTTTTCTTTGTGTTTTATTTTGTTATTTTTTTAATCAAATGACTGCTTTGACTGTATTGTAGGATTTTTTTTTTTTTAAATTGGGAAACAAAACCAAAATAATGCCAATTTGAAATGAGGCGGTTGTACTAAGGGGTGCCGGGAGGGGACATTTATTTGAAGACCTCTAGAACAGGCAGAAATTTTCTGAGAAATGTGGACTTCAGTGCAGAACAGCAACATCCACTCCAATACAAAGACATTTAAAAGTGATGAAGTGTATCAGAGAAAACATTTTTGAATGTTTTGAAGTCTCGCGGGACACGTGACCAGCATCTCACCTCCACGGTTACAGGCTTCCTGGGCTTCTTCCGGTAGAAAACGCCGCTGGTTTTAAACTCGGGTTTCAGGGTGTCTTTGCTGACGGGGGATCTCACTGACTTGCCCTCAGCAGATATAATCACGTATGGATCTGCGCCTGCGGGGAGGAGGGTGGGGGGGATGTGTGGAGACCACTCTCAAACGGTGGATCATCGACTGCTGTTGAGGACGGCGGGGATAAAAAAAAACAAACAAACTCCACCAACCTCCAGTTCCGTCCTGTTCCTGCAGGCCTTCGGCATCGTGCACGTAGATATGGGTCACCACTAGCGGGTATCCGAGGAAGGCACTCCAGCATCTCACTTTAGGCTTGTCCTCCGTCAGCTCCCTGCAAGAGAAGAGGCTTTTTTAAAAATGTCTCCTTCGGCATCCAAGCGTCAAAATGCGGCGAAATCTGGAACGAGCGACATCGAATAAATACGAAACCACGACTTAGAAGACATCTTTTCAATAGGAGTTTGAATTGCATGCATTTGAAAAATACCCAGACTTCCTCTGATATTCCAGACATTTTTTCGTGATTCTCCGCTGGATTTACTCGTGACCTCAACTTCTTGGAAAATACTGCAAAATGAAATGCCGGGCAAATGAGCAGAAAATAATAAATTCACCACAATACACAGACAGCGATGTCTGAGTGGATTCCTGCGTCATCATTTCATCAGAACCTTAAAATAAAACACTGGAATCCAAATGTCAAGCTGAAGGAAACCTGACATGTGTATTGATATGATTTCCAAGCCCGACACTTCAAAGTTCTTCAGCCATTCGAAGATCTTCTCGGTGAATCACACTTGCTATGTGATTCTATGATTATATTTATATAGAGAGATTTTTTTTTTTTCCCGTTTCCACTGATGTGTGACTTCTTTTCTTTCGCTCAGAGAAACTCAACCGAACTGTCAGGGTGAATTTCTCTCATATTATGTTGCAACTTTCTTTGAGAGACCAACAATGGCCTGGCCTTGAAAAGGGCTGTGGCTACATATTATTCCAAATAATGCGACAATAACACTGTGTGGGGGAGCCGGGCCACCTGTAGATTTAAATGGGGAAAATCTTCTGCAAGCCTATGTGTACATTACATTCACTAAATAAAGGGCCTTTGTTCAAAAGAAGCTTCTCTTTAACCTTTTTAGGTTGCGCCAGCGTATACATATGGTGTTGCTCAAAGTCGAGGGAAGAGGGACATTATGTCATGTCTGGGTTCCGTGAACACACCACTAACTCGCCGCTTGGACGTTTTGGTACATGACAGACCACGATTCGGAGCGTCTTCTGCCAAGACTAACAGCGGAGGGGAAATGAACTCCCTGCCAAGAAACAAAGGATGGAGGATTTACTCCTCGGTGATTGAACACGACCAGACCTTCGAAGGTCAGCGTGACTAAATCTACACTTACGAAACCCTCGTTTGTTTTCTCTTCTTGCTTTTTAATCCATTATGTGTCAAAATAGGTCCAGCCGGGATCTCACTTTCTCCCAGATGTCCCTTATATCATCTTTTGCATGAGAACCTTAACGCTTCTGCCTGTCGGCGCTATTGGCCGGGCCGGGAGTCGAAGCAGAGTACCTGCAGCCCGAGTCCACGTCGGTGAAAACTCGGATCATGTAGTCGCCGAGCGTCTGGGGCTTGAAGGTGGTGGGGATGATGACGTAGCGGCCCTGCTGCAGCGAGCAGCGCTTGAACACAGTGCGAGCGTTGATGTAGGTGGAGGTCTCCACGACGGGCTGGGTTAAGAGGTCATGCATCCGATACTTTCTGTTCAGCTCCACCTTGAGAATCAAAAACACAATTGAGTGGGATCAAATTTTAAACTTGAGTTTCCACCAGAAGTTACGGATAAAAACAAGTGTCGATCCCATCTCTGATGCAATTTGAACTTTTGCAGCACCCTCCCAAAAACAATCTAGCATTCAGTACAAATGGTATGATATAACTCAGGAAAAAATGCTCATGTACAAAAAACAACAACAAACAAAATCATCTTCTTTGCAATTCATCTTTACAATTTGGTCATTTTCATTTAAGTTGAGTTTTATCCTTTTACCAGGTGCTATTATTACACATCTGCGTCTTTGTTTACTAAGGGAGGTAAAACAGCTCAAACCCTGTAATGCCCGGGTACCGCCACGAGAGGGCTCAGTGAGTCAATTCAAACAGCTCAGGACAAAAAATACAAATAAACCTTAAGCAGTTTAATGACCATCCGGATAACAATAAATCTTATGTTTATGCTTTATATTTTTATAATAAGATCTTCTGGTAACACAGAGCACAGATGTCACCCCTTTCTGAGGTCATTCAAACCGTTTAAAATCGTATTATTTGGCTAATCGTGAAGTTATTAAGCCTCCTGGTAGCAAGCTGGAATAATAAACCCAGAATTTCTGGGTTGAGGCAAGTAGAAAACATTCAAACATTCTGTGTCTGTCTTTATTTTTGATATGCTTATTATTGTTATATTCATCAAAATCCTGTTATGCAAAAAAAAAAAAAAAAAAAGATTGAAAAAAGGGAATACATTTTCCGACTTTGTTAAGTAGAGGTTTCAGATGTCTGCATCACGCTCCAGTCTGGTGAACATCTGACTTCAAAATGATCATGGTCAAAGTATTATTTCCTTAACAATCTTGGTGTTATTTAAAACAACACAAAAAAAGATTTCTGCAGTCCATCATCGGAAAGAGGAGAACTTGCACGACAGCCATGGCAGACAAGGGTTAAATCAAGGTCATGTTTTTAACCTTTCTGCCGGAAAGTTGCCTTTTTAGATGACACGCTCCTTTGGCATGGGCACTGAAATAACCCTGAGAAGTGACAGCACTTCTGTCAGCAGGATTGAAAGGGTAAAACGCGTGTTTTCACTGAACCCGATCTCTTAAAGGGTAGACCGGACGAAAGAAAACACCGTGCTGGTGTTGCTCCACTGAGACTTAAAGTCTCAGTTGAAGGTGACAACATAAAAACTCAATAGCAACTGGACAAATATTACATACATTTAAAAATCATTTGCAAAGATGTCTTTTGAAATGCACATAGCATTGCATAGGTGGGCATAGCATATTTGAGAATTCTCCATTGGCTGTAGAAGCTCTGCACCTTTGCTTATAGGACAGGCAACCAATTACGTACGGTCTCGTTGCAAATCAGCCTGAAACAATCAAGTAAAATATGCGCATTCTTTCTTTTCTAATGGCCTCTGGTTGAAACGGTTTGTTTGTATTCTGATAACCTCATCAAGTAGCGTCTGAGTGTCATTAAACACACCCCGCAATTGTTCATGCTTTGCTCAGCAAATATGTCGAATGAAGCCAAGTTCTTCGACCAAAACAAAATGGAGAGCGTGATTAAAAGGTCGCAGTCTGCTACCAAAACAAACCGATCTTTGGCTGGAAACCTCGAAAGAACACGTTGCAACCCTGAAAACAAGCTAGCAACAGGTTTGCCACCTGCACTACCACTTTACGCCACAGGGGGGCGCCAACGAGCCCCCGCAACCATTTCGTGGGATTTCGCTCCACCGGTTTTAAAAATGCGTAAATAAACGAATAAATGAATGCTCTGGAAATTTAGCAAAACCTAACAAACAAGAAACATCCTTTTAAAAAGTGTGGCTGGAAATGTATGAAGGTTTAGGCGTCATGGAGACTAATTTCGTAAACATGTTGAACGAGGCCAGTGGCTGCTAGCATTTTCTTTGCACCACTAACTGATTTTTATTTTAAAATATTATTTTCGCTGACCGACCTTTCGATTGTGTGCGATGTAGGAAATTTACACGGCCGGCATAGAACACAAATATATAACGCATAAAAAGTTAGAACTCACCGGGATTAGAGTGTGAGTCACCTGTCGCAATTTCAGCCGTATTTTAAATGGGGACTCCTGACATCGTCTTTTAAACACAGCTTTCTACTTTCTTAAGAGTCGTAAACTCCTCTTCCACCTCTTAAATGCGCCTTCCCCCTTTCTATAAACAACCTCCCCGAAGAGCTCCGTTGTTGGAGTTCTTTTCTGTTTATTTCTCCCATGTTTGCGTCTGTTTTACTCAAACTCGCTTGACGGCGACATATTTGCGGCGCGGTGTCACGTGACCCAGAACACTGTGACGTCATTCGGGGAAAAAATGAAGCAACTTTGGAAAAAATGGAAATAGTGATAAAAAATATTATTAATATGTATACGAATAATAATAATATGGTAATGATTATGATGCATTTTATCATTATTATTCTATTAATATTTCTGGTCTGGAGTGAACAACTTTTGTTTGTTACTGGCTCGTCCATATAATAAAAATACTTTTAATTCTTCAGAAAGGTTTGTGCATTAGGCTCTTATATGCGTTCTATGAAACTATTCCTGTCTAAATATTTATGAGAGGCATAGATTAAAATGCCACAGCACCGACTGCTTATCTTGCATCTTGTATAAGCAGAGTTTATTTCATTGAATGCGATATCACAGGCATATCTATACTTGCATTACTATATTCCCAAACGTCACGATTTTACCTTGAGCACACAGAAGCCGATTGTCAGATTTTCTCCTTGACCATATTTCCTGTGAATTTTCATGTCCTTCTGCTGCAAGGAGATCAGGACCTCGTCGACCTCCTTTGTAACATCGAACACGAACTGGGGAAAAACGGGGACAGAAGAGCAATGACGACACGCGTAAACACAGGCGTGAACGTCGGTGGTAGTTCTGGGCCCCTACCTGTGGGTTCTGGAGGAACGTCTCCTTGTGGTTTGCACAGCCTCCGCAGCGGTTTAACAGCGGCTCGGCGTGTTTGGTCCAGCTCCCGAAGTGCATAACCTCGTGCCAGGTCTTATGGATGCTTATCAGAGACGTGTTGATGATGCGACAAACATCGACATCTGTGAAGAACTTGCACCAGTCTGAGAAGGACATCCTGTGGAAGTGAGGAGACCATGCGTCGCTACGCTGCGAAAGAGAGCCGAAAACCAGGCTCCTGGAACACCTTCGGGTACCATGATCACCTACCAGAACTCTCCATCATCCTCCACTGTGATGCCGAGGTTCCCCCTCTCCATGTCGCCGACCTTAGCCCACTCCTCCGAGCTGCAGACAGCAAGGAAGGATGGAACCGAGTTAGCTTTTTGCACCCACTCGGAAGGTTTCATGATCACACACATTAGAACACCGTTAGCCAAGTATGCTAGGAACCGCTAGGTTACCCCGGGAACCTCCAACAAGATCTCTACGCCCCCAAGAAGATTCCAATCCAGTTTTATTGTTTATTCTCTGCAGAACATTTGAAGGTTCACGTAGACCGTAGGTGTCAAACTGTGGCCAACGGGCCAAATTTGGCCCGCACTGTCATTTTATTTGGCCCGTGAAGCCGTACCAATTGACTATTAGAGCTGGCACACCGCTATTATAGCCTACAGCAAATGTACCCCGAATACTACGAATCCCAGAATGCTCTGCCGGTGTTTTGGTGCGAAAATCACGACAGGACCCATAAACACCCTCTCCTCTGTTGACAGTAGTCATTGTGACCTTATGCTACTACCAGCACCGTGCTAACCCTCAGAAGAATGGCGAAAAACAAATGCAGAAAACAGTTGCTCTATTTTTACATGTATTATTAGCCTGTGGAAAAAGGTTACGGTCGAAATGTAATTCGGAAGAATCAAAAAGAGTCATATGATTTGAATTTAATCTTCATTTAAGAAATGAATGCGATTGATGTGTTTTTTAATTGGAATTTCTATTTTGCATGTGTGCACTATGAAGTTACATATCGTATCGTGTTAAGCTTTGCTTGTTCCATATTCAGTTTTGAAGCCAAATTTGTTTGGGTCCAAATGAAAAGGTTCACTGTTTTATCTGGAGGAGGATTCTTCTCAATAAATATCAACGTCGGCCTGCGACTTTGTCCCAGTTTTGAATTTTAGCCCACTGTGGATATGAGTTTGACACCCCTGACGTCGACCCTTGTAGAACCAGTGTCTGTTCCTCGAGGTTCCTCGCACCAACTCAAGCGGTTCCTCCAGCGGCCCCTTACCTGTCACTCCAGGCTCCGTTCCACTCGGTTTTGCCCCAGGGGTTCCTCATGCGGATCATGGGGAGGGTTTCGTTCTTGAAGTAGGCCAGCAGCCCGTGGCCCAAACGGACCTTCTTCACGGCGGTCACCGAGTACGCGTGGCCTTTCACCAGCCCGTTCGCCATCTTCAGCTCGATCTCGTGAGGCTCGGCCTGTTTGAATCCATTATTTTTTTTTTTTCAAACAAATGTCTTCGTGCGGTTTCCGTGAATCGAGCGACGTTCAGACACGCACCCGAATGGAGCAGCTGATGATCCCCCCGCGATCGTACACTTTCAGCAGGTCCTCGAACAGCTTGTCCTGTTTTGCCTGGTCCTTGTAGTAGGCCTCCTCCTCCAGACTGATGGCTTCAGCCACAGCGCCGCTGAAGTCCACCACAGCGTCTCCGGTGTTGCCTCCCTCTAGCGACTGGTAGCAGGCCGAGAGTCTGGGAAGAAGCGTGTCGAAGACGTTGCTTACGAAGACATTGTGGTTGACATTACATACAAAAAGAAAACAGGATCCGTAAACCTTCTTTTTTTGCACGAGCAGATTGAAAGTAGCCGCTAGATGATTCCAACAAACAATGGCTGCTGTACTTGCAATAAATACATAGCATTGCTCACATTTTTGGCTATTACAACAATAGATTTTCTCAGTCGCAGACTGAAAACTGAGCGTCAGAAGGGAATTTTTTTTAGTTTTACCGGAATTGCAACGCGCTCCCGTCGTCTCGATGGTCTACTTTGATGACTTGCGCTAGAGGGGCCGGAGCGGCATAACAGCTGCTGGTAGCCAGGCTTTTCAAATCAGTCCCGAGAAAAATGACGACTGTCTGGACAAGTGTGATTTGAGTCCCTTCACCTTTTTCCCTTCTCAGCTTGCTTTTCGGAGGGAAGCTTAGCTTTTATCGACAGTCCGAAAGCGCCGAACCACATTTCACTTCTTCGGGAGATCAATGGTAGATTGACAGATCAAGCAAATGCACTTTGAATGTGACATTGTGGAAAAAAAAGTCCTCCTCCCGTCGCGAACGGAAGTGGCGAGTATTCGGTTTCTCGCTGGATTCGTGTTTTACCCTTTCTCCAGAAGAAATCATTTGAAAGGCTGGCCTGCTGGTTCGCCCGCTGGAACTCACAGTTGCTTGCGGCTGATTGCACTTGACTCGTATGTCAGAAAAAAGAACTCAATCTCAGACCGGCTGCTGACGGGTGACAGACTTTGATCGGCATGAGATCCACCACCTTTACCGTCGTGATCGGACGGTCGATCGCGACTTACGTATTGGGAACCCCCGATACAGAGACAAAGAACCATTCACCCTCTCCAATGAACATCAACAACAACTTCATGCAGACACAGGCAGGCCTCCTGTCCCAATCCAACCCAGGACCTTCTGGCTGCCACAAATTGATCTCCTTACTTGGCATAGGCCTTCTCCAGCAGAGCACTCCAGAACTCGTTGTTGTCCTTGGAGTGGCAGTAGATAAGTTCTCCATTGATGGTAGGGAGTCTGTCGTCCACCACCACGTCCACCCACTCTCCAAACACCCAGAACTGGAAGTGGAAGATTCCGGCATAGTTTTCCGGGTATTTGTCGTCCCACTCCTGCTCCTTCCAGTTGGGAATAACCTGAACACACACACACACACACACACACACACACACACACACACACCATATCTGGACCACCATACTTCCACCACAGTGCATTGCCATCTTTCAAAGAAAATCGTTTCCAGGAAAATTCCTGGGTCATCGAGCTGATAGACGTTCCTTTTCATGGACAATATAAGTTTCATGACTCCTCCACGTTTGGTGAAAAAGTAACCCAGGTGTTTAAACGCAGAGCCCAGAAACATCTGGGTGTTTTTACAAGAAACTTCAGGTTGGCTGAATTCCTGCTCAGGCGTTCCAGGCTATCGCACATCTTGGAGTTTCGGATTCCCACACTGCCGACCCCCCCCTCCCCCTCCCTGGGGTCATTGGGTTTGGGACTCAACTCACCATCTTCCAGAGGTCCGGCTTCAAAGCTAGACACGAGCAGGCAGCGACAAACCAGCAGTTTCCCACCAGACCCTGGTTCAGGTCGTGGGAGCTGATGCCCTCCACAAACAAATGCGGCTTTTCGCTAATCTCCTGCAACAACAAGATCCACAGTCCAATGCTGGAGCTCTGTTCACAAATTGTTGAAGCGGAGATTAAATTAATGACGCGGCCGTGCAAATTCGCAAGCAACACCTCGGAGATCCGGACAAAAAAAAAAAAAAACAGATAAGGAAAAGTGATTAATGAAATATTAACATGGCGTCCCGTGTTCTCAAATGAAGAGATTTAATCATACTTCAAATAATACAACGATTAGACAACAAGGAGCAATCAGAGGTAAGGAACGCACTCACATTTCATTTCTTCATCCATTCATCCAGTCATTCATTATCTACACCGCTTCTCCTGCAGCCAGGAGTCTAGAGCCGATCCAAGCTGTCACGGTGCGAGAGGTGGGCTTCGCTCTGGACCAATCACAGGGCTGCTTATAGAGACTTCCAAACATTCACCCTCTCATTCCAATGAAGCTCCTGCATGGGTTTGGACTGTGGGAGGAGCCCGGAGAACCCGGAGGAACCCCGGGGAGAACATGGAATCCAACCGTGGACCTTCTTGCCGGGAGGCAGAAGCTGCACGTCAAAACATTTTCCCTGGAATCTAATTTCACTTGATCTTTCTTTGAATCAGGCGCTGTCAGGTTCCACATAGACGTCGTGTACGTTTGTCCTCTAATTTGATTCACAGAAAACAACGCTACTGACTGATTGCTGTTACAGAATCAGACGAAATGATCATTCTTTAGGACGCGGTTGTGTCTGGGGGGGGGGGGGGAGGGACCCCCCCGAAACCCTATTTTTAAGATTTTCTCCTTCCCCCCCGGCCCCTTTAGCCCCGGGGGGAAAACCCCCATTGTAAAATTTCCTTTTGCCAGAAAATTTCCACGTCCCCCAACAAAGGCCGGACC
>CAAKHD010003384.1:51899-67575 GCA_901007705.1 Fistularia tabacaria | reverse complement strand
GGAGAAGGAGAAGTAGAAGTAGAAGTAGAAGTAGAAGTAGAAGTAGAAGTAGAAGGAGAAGGAGAAGAAGGAGAAGGAGAAGTAGAAGAAGGAGAAGAAGGAGAAGAAGGAGAAGAAGGAGAAGGAGAAGTAGAAGTAGAAGGAGAAGGAGAAGGAGAAGGAGAAGGAGAAGGAGAAGGATTAGAAGAAGGAGAAGGAGAAGAAGAAGGAGAAGAAGGAGAAGGAGAAGGATTAGAAGAAGGAGAAGAAGGAGAAGGAGAAGGAGAAGGAGAAGGATTAGAAGAAGGAGAAGAAGGAGAAGAAGGAGAAGAAGAAGAAGAAGAAGGAGAAGGAGAAGTAGAAGGAGAAGAAGGAGAAGGAGAAGGAGAAGGATTAGAAGAAGGAGAAGAAGGAGAAGGAGAAGTAGAAGAAGGAAAAGAAGGAGAAGAAGGAGAAGGAGAAGGAGAAGTAGAAGGAGAAGTAGAAGTAGAAGTAGAAGTAGAAGTAGAAGTAGAAGTAGAAGTAGAGGTAGAAGGAGAAGGAGAAGAAGGAGAAGAAGGAGAAGGAGAAGGAGAAGTAGAAGTAGAAGTAGAAGTAGAAGGAGAAGGAGAAGAAGGAGAAGAAGAAGAAGAAGGAGAAGTAGAAGTAGAAGGAGAAGGAGAAGAAGGAGAAGAAGGAGAAGAAGGAGAAGAAGGAGAAGGAGAAGTAGAAGTAGAAGTAGAAGTAGAAGAAGAAGTAGAAGTAGAAGGAGAAGGAGAAGAAGGAGAAGGAGAAGTAGAAGAAGGAGAAGAAGGAGAAGAAGGAGAAGAAGGAGAAGAAGGAGAAGGAGAAGGAGAAGTAGAAGTAGAAGGAGAAGGAGAAGGAGAAGAAGGAGAAGGAGAAGTAGAAGAAGGAGAAGAAGGAGAAGAAGGAGAAGGAGAAGGATTAGAAGAAGGAGAAGAAGGAGAAGGAGAAGAAGGAGAAGTATTAGAAGAAGGAGAAGAGGAAGTAGAAGAGGCCTCGGAGTGAAGCTCACCTGTGTGTATTTTTCAGCCGTCCATCCGTCGGGTTCTGTGGAAATCAATCACGCGTCTGGTGTTTTTAACGTTGTTGTTGCTGTTTTTTCTCTCCCGCCTGCCGAAGCCTGAGATCTGGTTTCAGAGAGCTGTGGAAGCTTCGGCCGCAGGGGAAAAAAAACCCCGTCGGAGAAAAAAGAAACCGGTCTGACAAGCATCTCCGTGCAGCCTGAGGTGAAAGAGTGACTCGCAGGAGGGGTGAGGCTGCACACGCCGTCTCCCCACTCAGCTTCTCACCGGTGGGTTTCCACTCAAGAATTGTGCTTTTGTTCTTTTTGAGGGGAAAACATTCCTGTTCATGCACAGTTTATTTTCCTGCTGCTGAAGCTGAGTGAGAGCTGTGGTTTGGTGGCCTCACACTTCACTGCTAATTTGCACTTTATTCTATCATTATTCCGTTAATTCCACGTCAGCGTGGGACAAACGTCTTCTCCAGCCCTCCGTAAGTCCAGCTCATTGACGATAAATCTAACTCTGATTGACACCGTTTCTGCATAGGGTTCCTCAGGGTTCCTCAGGGTTCCTCCCACACATGCAAGAAGCTGATTGGAGACCCTACGTTGTCCGGACGTGTGAATGGTCGGATGCTAAGCGCTGGAATGAAGTCTATGATCTGTCTATCATCCAGAAAAACCACATCAATAACCAAAGGATGCTAAGATTATCTTACGTGGCCTTCTTCTGCTGGGTCTTATCTTATCTGTTCTTATCGCACCTCGAGTCGTTCATCTTCATCCTATCCTCCTTCCTGTCTTGCCTTCTAATGACTCTAATGACTTCTTCTAGCTCCGACCTGCGCAGTCCTGCGGCGTCACCAGCAAATAAAGCGCATTCATATTATTATCACGATACACGATCTGACCAAAAGTATCGTCTCTCCTGCCTTGACTGGCAGATGAACTTCAGTGACATCCATTCCTGATCCAGGGGCTCCACCCTTTGCAGCTACAACAGCTTCAGCTCTTCTGGGAAGAATGTCCACCAGCTTCACCAGTGTCTCCGTGGGAATGTTGGATCATTCTTCTAGAAGCACATTTGTGAGGTCACGCACTGATGTCGGACGAGAAGGTCTGGCTCTCAGTCTCCGCTCTAATTCATCCCAAAGGTATTCTTTGGGGTTGATGTCAGTCAAGTTCCTCCACAGCAGACTCTGTCCTCCATGTCTTCATGGACCTTGCTTTGTGCGCTGGTGATGCTTCAGCACACCAAGAAGTTTTGGACCATTCCACGCTCCCAACTTTGTGTCCAACATCAGTGCGTGACCTCACAAATGTGCTTCTAGAAGAATGATCCAACATTCCCACGGAGACACTGGTGAAGCCGGTGGACATTCTTCCCAGAAGAGCTGAAGCTGTTGTAGCTGCAAAGGGTGGAGCCTCTGGATCAGGAATGGATGTCACTGAAGTTCATCTGACAATACCTTTGGTCAGATCGTGTATCTCTATATCGGTGTTTTCCCAACCACTGTGGGAGATCATCGGGTGCGCCGTGGAAAAATGACCCGATTGGTCCGAAAAACGATTTGTTCCATGCAAATAACAACAATGTGTGTTGGTGCGTCTACCAACGGGTGGTGAATGAAGCTGTGGATCTAGCTGCCGCCGCTCAAACAGCAGGGTGGTTCCCGCTGCTCCGAGTGAGACGGCGGCAGCGAGACGCCGCGGATCCAGATTTGAAAAGGAACGGCGCTCCATCAGGAGCCTCCTGTCCTGAAAAACACCGTGACCCCGATGAAGGCCCGGCTACGAGTCGCGGTCAGAAGGAAGCAAGAAAGGCGATACAATGAAAGTTCGATTGCGTTTGGATTCACTTTTCTTTTCACTTCTACTTAAACGGCATCTCCAAACAGAGCAGCCTTCACTTCAAGATAGAACTCGGGCTATTTAGTTGTTCTACGTAAACAGACTGAGAAACAGGCGGCGTTGCTAAAAAAGAAAACCGCCAAGACGAGTGAGAAAGCTCCGAAGGCGAGATACGAAATCGCTGAACGGGGCCAGATTTCACACTGAGTCGGTCGATTGAGACGACAGTTTCATTCCACTTCATTAAAAATGTTTTGGACATATTTATTTGGTGGCTGCCGTGGGATTTGTCTCATGTGAAATATGTGCCGCGCCTCAAAAAAGGGGTGGGAAACGACGCTCGATATGACTGTGGTTCTACGTCTGGCTATGTGTGCCAATGAGATCCGATCAGATAAGATAGACTTTATCGATCCCTCAGCGGGGAAATCCAATCGTCGAAGCAGCATTGTAGACAGAGAGGGTGGACCAACTGAAGACGTCTGACAGGAAACACAATGCAACGCATGATATGAAAAGAAGAAAGAAGTGTAAGAAGGAGCGGCTTGTGCAGCACAGTGGCTACAAAAGCAACAGCTGCAGTCCTGAAGGAAATAGAAGTATTGCACGGATGAGGGCGGCAACAAATAGAGATGGAGGACGTGAGAAATAGGGACTGGAGGAAGTGGAAAAAGAGAGCGCGTGGGGACGCTGGTGAGCAGCGTGGGCGCCGCGCAAGAAGAGCGTTCCAGTGTGGGACAATCCGTCCTGCGGCCAGGAAGCAGCAGTCGTTGAAGGAGGAGGTCGCGCAGAGGGTGTTTGACGGCGAGCGCAGATGAGATGGCGAACGGTGGTGCGGATCGATGCGCCGCCTTGGAATCGACCAATCCGGGGTGAAACCTGCGGGGATAGGCTCCGCCCCCAAATGAGACATTATGAATGAACGACTGTCAAATCAGTCCCGGGGTTTAAATGGCCGTCAGAAGGTTCCCGGACACGTCCCAACGCGCTCCTCGGCAGCCGATCCCCAGCAGCTGCTGCTCCTGCATCAGCAGCAGCTGCTGGGCGTCTGCTGAGGAGAAACAAGCAGCGACGCAGGAGAAGTTGGACGCTGCAGCACATACTTCTAACTTTTAAGCAGGGAAAATCAGCCCATCCATCACTGCGCGGCCGGGCCGGGCGGGATTTCTACCTGCCGGGGTGTTTGCAGATGTTGACCAGGTGGAGCCTCCACGGTTCAGGAATTTCTGAGTGCTTTGAATTTGAAAAATTAAGACTCAACTGCCTTTTTATGCGGCATAAAAACACTGACAGATGAGGTGAGACAGGAATCTCCACGATGTTTGATGTGCAGTGAGAGCAGGGAGCAGGTGGAGGAACATCTAGAGAGTTGGAGGTCCGGGGAGGAGAGGGATGAAGGTCGGCTCGGGCCAGATGGAACGCATGCGTGGGAATAAGAGGGAGCCGAGAGGAAACGGTGAGGAGGTGGAGAACTTCAAGTACTGAAGGCCAACAGAACAACGGAGAGGGTGGAGAAGAGGTGGAGAAACGTGCAAGCAGGTTGGAACGGGTGGAGAAAAGCTGATAAAACAGGCCACGGTTTCTGCAGACACCGAGGAGAAGACAGCAGGCAGAGATGAAGATGTGGAGGCTCCTCTTTGGGAGCGAGGAGGATGGAGAGGATCAGGAATGAGTTCACCAGAGGGACAGGACATGGTAGATGTTCTGGAGATAAAAGTCTGGGACCGAGATGTTTTGGACGTGGACAGAGGAGGGCTGGAGAAGATCTGGGTAGGAGGTTAGAGGTCCGCAGGAAGATCAGAGAGGAGGTTTATGGATGGAGGGAAAGAGGACAGGAAATTAGCTGGTGTGAGAGACAAACATCTCAGACCAGCTGCATCTACAATGCTAAAGGCTAAAGGCTAAACTCTAAAGGCTCTGCTAATCCGGTGCTACATTTACAAATCCTTCGAACCAATGCAACGTCTGAATAATGGATTTAAAAAATGAAATGATGGCTTTTATTTGTGTCAAGAAGAGAAAAAAAAAACAATTTAGAACATGCCAAGTTTGGGGACAATTAGTTACGACTTCCAGGGGTTTAGGAGCTCAGTGCTCTGTGGACAGCAGGGTAGCTTAGCATCGTGAGCAGGACACCGCTTGTGTGTACACATCTCAGGCTCCATGGTTTCTACAGGCGTCAAAACCGAAGGGGGGATTTTCCCTAAAAAGCAGAGCAGCTCCTCCAGGACCTCTGCGAGGTTCACAGCGGCTCCCGGCCTTTTCATTAATTGCCGTTTTGTTTGCGTTGGCTTTTCAAAGATAAAAACTTTTTCACTCTCAAAAAATGTTTATCTCGGCGAGTTACAGCGTTTTATGACACTTTGGTGAACAACACACGAATGCTTGAGAGCTGGTGTCTGGTGCTGAAAATGTTAAATGGGTTGTGATTCTTTGCAATTTATGTCAAAATGACTGAAATCCAGCTGCAACTTTAAAGTTAAAACTATGTTGCTCAAAAAGTGTTTATCTCGACGAGTTCTAGCGTTTTATGACACTTTGGTGAACAACACATGAATGCTTAAGAGCTGGTTTCTGGTGCTGATATTTGTTAAATGAGATGTGATTCCATGCAATATATGTCAAAATGACTGAAATCCAGCTGCAACTTCACAAGTTATAGCTTAAGTTTGTCAAAAAGTGTTTATCTCGACGAGTCACAATGTTTTAGACCACTTTGGTGAACAACACATGAACGCTTGAGAGATGGTTTCTGGTGCTCCAGCTCTAACTTGCCAAGATCAACGCTTTTTGACAAACATAGCTATAACTTGTGAAGTGTCAGCTGGATTTCAGTCATTTTGACATAAATTGCATAGAATCACACCCCATTTAACATATTTCAGCACCAGAAACCAGCTCTTAAGCATTCATGTGTTGTTCACCAAAGTGGTCTGAAACGCTCTAACTTGCCAAGATAAACCCTTTTTTTTTACAAACGTAAGATAGAACTTGTGAGTTTGCAGCTGGATTTCAGTCATTTTGACTTATATTGCATTGAATCACATCCTATTTAACATATTTCAGAAGACACCAGCTCTCAAACATTCCTGTGTTGTTCACCAAAGTGGTCTTAAGCGCTTTAACTCGCCAAAAAAAACACTTTTTGAGCGACATAGTTGTAACTTGTGAAGTTGCAGCTGGGTTTCATTCATTTTGACATAAATTGCATGGAATCACATCCCATTTAAGTCATTTTTAGAACCAGAAACCAGTTCTTAAGCATTGATGTGTTGTTCACCAAAGTGGTCTAAAACGCTCTAACTCGCCGAGATAAAAACTTTTTGAGCAACATCGTTTTAACTTTTGAAGTTGCGGCTGGATTTCAGTCATTTTCACATGAATTGCATCGAATCACATCCCATTTATCATATTTCAGCACCAGACACCTGCTCTTAAGCATTCATGTGTTGTTCACCAAATTTGAGAGAGAAACATTTTTGAACCAACATAGCAGTATTCATCAAAGTATTTTTCTTATTTCACGGATTTTGACATGTTTTGTGTTAAATCACATCCTATTCCAACATATTTCAGCACCACACTCGAGTTCTTAAGCCGTTTTGTATTTCGTAAAAGTTGGTCAAAAACGCTTCAACTCGGCAAGATAAACACTTTTTGACCAACATAGCTGTATTCATTCGAATAAATACATTTGGAACCACCTGGCAGTGACTTCTCACTTTACGGCTGTATTTCAGTGATTTTGACATCACTGAGTAGAATTGAGGAGAATCATAGCCTATTCAACTATTTCTGCTCAAAATAGACAGTAAATCTGGGGGTCTTTGTTCAGAGTGCAGTGTAGAGAGTTCAGCATCCCGAGACCCTGGTATATGAAGATGTTTTTGAGTGTGTTGGACTGGGCACGGTGGCCCGATACCTTCTCCTTCATGGCATTCGACGTAAAACTCGTGCCAAAACCAAATGTGTGAATTGAACCTGCAAATCTCGTACCGGATCAGTGACAGCCTGGGTTAACAATCACCACCACTGGTGTCAAGAACCTTCAGGCTGCGAGAGGAAATTGGGTTACTCTGGGCTGAAGAAGGAGAGGAAGAAGGCATGTTCGGAAGCAGAGAGAGAAGAGGAAAGGCAAGTTGTCTGGTTCTGAGAGTAGGGACTTTGCATCTTGGGAAGATGACAGGAAAGGTTTGAGAGTTGATTGACATGATGTAGAGAAGGAAGGTGGATATACCAGGGGTCCAGGAGACCAGGTGGAAAGGTAGCAAGGCTCAAAACTAAGTTTAACTGTCATTGTTTTGACAGGAAGAGAAAGGGAGGAAGAGCTCTCTTGAAGGAGGAGTTTGTTAGGAATGTTCTGGAAGTAAAAAGAGTGTCAGATGGGGCTGATGAGTCTTAAAAATGCCACACATTTGTGGTGGGGTGTGAGCTAGAGGAGAAGGACCATTTCTGGAGTGAGTTAGAAGAGGTGATGCAGAATATCCCCAGAGGTGAAAGTGTGGTTGCAACTTCAATGGATTTGTTGGCGCAGGAATAGAGCTGATGAAGAAGTGATGGTCAGGTTTGGTTCCCAGGATCGGAACACCAAGGGGTAGATGTGTTAGACTTTGAAAAAAGGATGGCAATGGCTGTAGTGAATACAGTTTTCTTGAAAAGGCAGGAACATAGGGTAACTTATCAGAGACGAGGTAGGAGCACACAGATACACAACATCTTGTGTGGCAATCTGTAAGAGACCAGTGACTGCAAAGTAGTGGTAGGTGAGATTGGGGCCAGAGAGCATAAGTTGGTGGTTTGTAAGATGAATCTGTTGACAAGAAAGATAAAAGAAGGGAAAGGCAGAGGGTGAAGTGGTGGAAGCAGAAAAGGGAGTCCTCTTGTATGGTTTCCGGGAGGAGTTGAGAAAGGTTCTTGGTGGTCAAGGAGAGCTTCCAGATGACTGGGCAACTACAGCTAATATGATCAGGGATACAGTAGTAGAGTACTTGGTATGTCGTCTGGAAGTAAAGTTGATAGAAGAGTCTCGTTGGTGGAATGGGGAGGTGCAGGAGTATGCACAGAGAAAGAGGTTAGCAAAGAAGTGGGGACACTGAGGAGACTGAAGAAAACAATCGGGATAACAGGGAGATGCAGTGCAAGGATAGGCTAGAGTTAGCAAAGGTCGAACAAAGGGCGCATGATGACTTGTATGCTTGATTGGACAGTAAGGAGGAAGAGAATTTTTTTTTCAGGTTGGCAAAACAGAGAGATAGAGATGGAAAGGATGCACAGCAGGTTGGGGTAATTCAGGATAGAGAAGGAAATGTATTGACAGATGCTGGAAGAGTGATGGGAAGATGGAAAGAGTACTTTGAAGAGCTGATGAATGAGGAAAATGAAAGACGGGAAGAGAAGAAGAGGTGACTATAATGGACCACAAAGTAGTTTTTAAAGGCCAAGTTAGGAGGGCATTGAAGAGGATGAAGAGTGGAAAGGCAGTTTGTCCTGATGATATACTGGTGGAGGTATTGAAGTGTCTCGTAGAGGCAGCGGTAGAGTTTCTGACTAAATTATTCAATAGGATCTTAGAGAGTGAGAAGATGCCTGAGGAGTGGAGAAGAAGTATGATGATTCCCATTTAAAAGAGGAAGAGAGATGTCCAGAATTCCGGCAACTATAGAAGGATAAATTTAATGAGCCACACAATGAAGTTACGAGAAAGAGCAGCGCAAACTAGACCGAGAGCAGAAGCTAGCATTAGGAGCACACGAGGAGGTATCTTATTTTTCATAGTCATGTGTGTAGCAGCTGGTGGCAAGCCTATGGCTTGTCAAGTTCCTTTAAAGTCACAGCAGTGCTTGCAGACAACTCGTAGATAGCAATGAGCATCTTCTAAATCGACTAACTGGAACACTTAAGTGTTGGGGGAATTTTTTAATTTACTGGTCACAGGTACTCTGTTAATTAATGACCATTTCTTTTCATTCGACAGTTGGCTCTTTTAACTGTCGGCCCTGGGCAGGGGTAATATTTTGAAGTTCTACACGTCTTTCCAATACTTGAAACCTCATACATGCGGAGAACACGAGATGGTAGTGAAACCTACTCTCGAGCCCCATTGTGAAATTACTGTACTGCAACACTCCCACTTCATCTCACAATGGTATTCCAACCTGTTTTAGTGAATTCTTACTTAGAGCCCGTCATGATTGCTGGCGATAGTGCTGAGGTTTTATGTGGGGCAGAGCAGGCTTCCAGAAGGTTCTGGGTGGAGACTGGAGCGCTTCCATTTCACACCTGCTACCTATCTGCTCTAATCACTCCAATCACTAAAGACCCGCAGGAGCTCCGGTCTTTGAAGGATCGTATGGCTGTTTCAGTGTTTTCCCTGTCCTGGATTCCACGTGTTGTCCAGAATCCCTCTCCTCTGAACATCTCTCACCATCATTGGAACCTGCCTTCGACTCACCTGGATCACTCTCACCCCGCGCCCTCTGCTGGAACCCTCCGGGATGTCTTCTGCTTACTCAACCGTGACAGAGCAATGCTCAACTCCACAAATAATGTCCAAAATAAATTGTTAGCTCTCAAACTAAAAAGAATTTTTTTACTCCTTAAAGACACAGCTAACCTGTCTTACGGTGTTCTGAACACATTCAGTTGTAGAGTGATCGAGGGAAAGCTTCTCTTCTTTACCTTAGTTTTATTAGTGGCTCTCAAAACACGGGTCACAGCTATCAACATACCGTATCCGCGGGGTTTCTCTTCAAACCGATATCAATGTATCTGCTACCATAAAACATCGCTGTTGTGAAACTGCCGTGATCGTTCACACAACTTCTGTCTTGTGAAACCGTATTTGACATCTCCCTCCTGTTTCTATTATTTCTGACACAATGTGCACATTAAAGCATTCAATACAACGTGTAACCAAGTGTAACCACGTCTCTTCAAAACACAAAATGATTATAACTTATCAAATATATTAACAGTTCTACAATACACAATACGGTCAGCACACCCCCCGCCCCCCAACAAAAAATGGCTCTATGAAAGAAAAATGTCAGCGTCTGTCTACAGCAGTGTTTCCCAACCCCTGTGCCACGGCACACTAGTGAGATCATCAGGTTTGGTGTAGAAAAATGGCCATTTTCACTTGATTGGTCCAAAAATGATTTAGTCAACGCAAATAATGTGTCTTGAATGTCTGTCTATGTGGGCAGCAAGCGGTGACAGGCAGGACAATTAAATGCTCTTCCACTAGATGGCAACAGGCAGTGAATTAACCTGTGTCTCTTCCTGCTGCTTCGAGTGAGACAGCGGCAGTGATAGGCGATGGATAAATATTTTAAAAGAAAAAGTACTCAATAAGGACCCTCTGGTCCTGAAGAGCATTCTGAGATGAAGGCCCAAATACGAGTAGTGGTCAGAAGAATGTACAAAAGGTGAGCTCAAGACAATACAATGAAAGTTATTTTGCGTTTGGATTCATTTTTACTGGGGAACCAACAGAGCCGACTTCGTTATGCCTGGTGAGCGGGGAAAAGCTGTCCAACAGTGCCAGGCTTCCAAGCAAACTTACACTAAACACCCTTCACTTCAAGATAAGAACATGGACTATTTTGTTCATGTGCGTAGACAGAGTGAGAAACAGGCAGCGTTGTTGAAGACAACCACCAAGACGAGTGAGGAAGCTCTGAAAGCTAGCTGTAAAGTTGCTGAACGCATCGCTAAATCCAAACAGCCAGTTCCTGCAAGAATATCAGCGTTGTGTTCAACCAAACAGGGCCAGATTTCACACTGAATCAGTAAATTGAGACTGAAGTTCCATTCTATTTCGTTAAAAATGTTTTTGACATATGTATTTGGTGGTGTGCTCTGTGATTTTTCTAATGTAAAATATGTGCCGTGGCTCAAAAGGGGTTAGGAAACACTGGTCCACAGGTTTAACCTATCGACTGGTTTGCGAACCCATCCAGATCTGGTGCAAAATCATCCTGGTGTCGGCACAGATGTCTGAGTGACCTCACCCAAGGTGGAGGAAACAGTCTCCAAGGTGATGACACTTGCAAGATTGAGAAGTCTCTCCAGCACTCTGCTGATGCAGGAGCAATTTCTTGCGAAGGTTATGAAGACGGGTCTGCCCCGGAGATGGCAGCGGTTCCTCCACAGCACTGCACCATGTGATGTGCTGAGGAGGTATGACCTTGGAGTAACATCGTCCTTTAAAAAAACAGCAGGTGTCTGGCCTTTTCCCGATCCAACTTTATGGGACGGTGTCTCCTGGTTGAAGTGCTGGGAGATGCCGGTGGTTGTGATGGAGAACCTGTTTTTCCTTCTTACAAGCACCTTTTTGTTCAACAGGGCCGTTGGGCCATTTTGGCCAAAAGATTCTTCTCCAATATAGAGAGCGTTGTTTTGATCTTTCTCCCCATTAAAAGTTTTTCTAGACTGACTCCCATGGTGGTGCGTTGAGATGATCGATAGCACATTCGGGGCTCTAAGTGGAGTGGATCTTCTTGTTGGAGGATTCTCTTTGCACTTTGCACTGTTCTCTCCGCATGACTGTTCCCCTGAGGATTGTGAGGACTTGAAGTGACATGTCTAAATAACTTCAAGACTAGGAGTGGATGGTAGGAGCAGCACCCCCAGGAGCTGAGAGAAATAGTCTGAGACGACAAGGTAATAGTTTCTGTTTTGTTGACATGGGTTGAAGGCTATTCTTTTCCATAGACAATGGGGCAGAAGCTGAGAGATGAGCAGAAATCACAGGCCCACAGGCCAGACAGACACTCCTTCTCTATCTGGACGTAGACTGCTTCTGCCTCAGATAGAAGCCTGTAGCAGTAAGCTATCAGCTTCAATTCTTCTCTGTTGAGTTGGAGCAGTACAGCGTCCAGTCCGTAACAGCAGAACCAGCTGTGGGCCTTGTGATGTCAAAAAAGGTGAGAAGTGATGCCTTTATAATCATCATTTTAGTGTCCTCAAAAGCTTGCTGCTTTGAATTGCCCCCGATGCAGATGTTCTTACTCTTCAGAAGCTCGCACAGGGGTTGGCCCTTTGTTGCAAGGGCTAATTATGACTTCCCAGAAAGCATAGTTAGCTCTGCCTGAGAGAGCCCATCTCCTTGTTAAGGAGATCTCATACAAAAGAATGTCATCCATGAAGACTTTTAGAACTTCCAGTCTCTCCACGGTCTCCAGCGTATGCCGCTGGAGGATCTGTAGTGCTCTTGTGATAATGAAAGGTAATCTCTTGAAACAGTACTTCCAAACAGCCATCTATCTATCCATCTTCTGACGCTTATCCAAAGTCGGGTAGCGAGGGCAGCAGCCGGAGCAGGGAGGCCCAGACTTCCCTCTCCCCAGCCACATGGTCCAGCTCTTCTGGGGGGAGCCAAAGGCACTCCCAGGCTAGCCTCGGGACATAGTCTCTCCAGCGTGACCTTGGTCTTCCCCGTGGCCTCCTCCCAGATGGACCTGCCTCGAATACCTCCCCCGAGAGGCTTCCAGGAGGTATCCTGACCAGATGCCCGAGCCACCTCATCTGACTCCTCTCTAGGTGGAGGAGCAGCGACTCTACTCCGAGTTCCTCCCGGATGACCGAACTTCTCACCTAATCCCAAAGGGAAAGTCTGGCCACCCTGTGGAGAAAACTCATTTTGGCCGCTTGTATCTCATTCAGGATCTCATTCTTTCAGTCTACCCACAGCTCGTGACCACAGGTGAGGGTAGGAACGTAGATCAAACATCATCCTCTGGTCTAAGTCCTGCCAGCTCGCCTACATCATAGAGCGGACAGTTCCCTGAGGGGGCGCCATCGAAGAGGCCAATACAGTACCAGTGTACCCTCCTTTTATTTAGATTTTATTCTCACCAAGAGCAAGTGGTTTTCTTTTTCTGTTCAATGGTTGCACCTAAAACTAAACTGTATCGGATACAGGCTGAAAGGGCTGGTTTTCAAGTTGATCAGAATTTTTTTCTGCAATGTATTTTTCAGTTACCTTCAAAGCAATAAGTATTACGCCAATTGGCCTGTATTTGCCGACTTCTGAGGGATCACCCATTTCATGGATAGGATTTATTATAGTTGCCCTACATGCCATTGCAATGGACAATGTTCAATCCAACAGTGCGACATGAAAAATTTCGAAAAATTACTGTTTTCTTTATATGGGTAAACTTTACCCGCTGCCATTTAAAAATCTGGCTATATTTTGACCATTTTTAACAATGTGGGGTTATACTAATGCATTTAAGCAAAAGTTTAAAAAAATTGGGTTTCAAATATATCATGGATAAGAAGTACACATACTTTAATCCTCAAACCTGTCTCTTGACCTCATTCTGTTCCCTCCACTTCGCATCACACAGGTTTCTACGTTGCTCCTTTTCCTCCTCTAAATATCTCACTGGTCTGTCCATAGCTTTTTTTACCGCCAGTAATCACCAGGCCCTGGCTCCCATCCACTCCTAGCAAGATTTTAATTCACTATTTACCTTGTACCTTGAGTTCTCTCAATTTGAACTTGCCTTACCTTGGTTATCGCCTTACTCGCCTTGCCTTGGTCCTCGCCCGATGTTCCAGTGGCCTCCAGTCGCTGCCAAGTCTTCGACTCAATTCACTCCCACTTGCACCCTGGAGTTTGGGTGTCTGTGGACTTGGTTAGTTCCAAGTTTGTCTGGCCTGGCCTCTGCAGGGATGTCAAGGGAACGAACCATTTCAAATTCCCGAAGGTTGTTTTGACCATGTGCATGTCAACCTGGTGGGCCCTCTACCTCCTTCGCAGGGTTTTACATGCCTGCTCAACTGGACGGACCATTTACTGCCCGTCGGAGGTGGTTCTCCGTCGGCTGCTCTGTGTTCCGGGGGAATTTTTGCTCCTTCATCCCATCCGGCTGTTCATCCTTTTTTGACCAACAGTGCTGGGGTAACAGGGCGCATTCACAACTGTTTTCTGCAGTCTTTTATGCCTGCAGAGTCCATGCTGGCTCATTTGGTGTTTGGGGGACTTCTCACTTTGACGGTATGTGAGAAAAGTGTATTAATTTCCACCATTAATTTCCCCATTTCCATCACATTTTTTGTGGCTGGAGGATACCAGGCTCTGGTTGTCTTCCTACCTTTCCTCTGCTCCGCCTTATATGTAGCCACAAGCACCTGTGCAGTGTTAATTACCTCTGAGCTAAAATTCCCTTTCACTGGCCAAGGTCAGTCAATATTAGGCCAATATTTGCTCCATTTTCCAGGTACTTTTCCAATACTTTTTTAACAAGTGGATTTTTTTTTCCACCATAAAAAGCGGAGTACTTACTTTTGGATTTTTGGTGTCCATTTTTGGCATTTTGACAATTTTCCTCTATACTCTTTTATTGTGAATCTCTACACAACACAAAGGCAAAGACGAATTTCTGTCAACTTACTTTCATTCAATGCAATTGCATTCAATGCAATTCAATGCACATTGTCATTGCTCTCTGTAAAATTCAAACCAAGTTAATCTCTCCATAAATATTGAATCCAATCTATTGCACTCCATGAATTCATTAAAAACTTTGGCTGGTCAGTTCATTGCCAAGCTTCTGAATAGTAATCCATGATATCCCCTCGCATTGGAATTTTTTTTTTTTGGATTTATTTTTAAAGTTTCTTTCCACAGTCTCATTCATCATTTGTCTAATCGAGGAGAGAAACAAAACGGATTAAATGTGTTATGAACACCATGGATCCTTATGCACAACACACCTCAGTGATGTTTTCAGACATTTTCTGCCAGCATTTGAGTCATTTCAGCATATCGCAACAGGCATCTTCCCATAAGCGGTTTCCTTCTTACAATATTCAAGCACAAACTTATCCTATACTTCCCCATAAACATTGCATCTTTTATGAATTTATCAAGCTCCATTTTATTCATTCATTTTGTCATCATCAATCTAAATTCAATTCGATTCAAGATGTGAAGACGTAGCGGCCCCTCACTCTCTCGACCATACGGTGTTTTGTGCAAGTTTGTCCCGTTTGCGTTTTGCACGGGAATACAAGCACAGTCGACAGGATCTGCTCGACATCTGCAGGAGCCAGCCTCAAAGCACCGTGTGTTCTCTACAACCCAAGATAATCCAAGAGCTCAGACTACTGCATCTTCATTAGACTCGACTGCATCTTCTAAGGCGAGACACTGTGCGAGGAAGCAAAAGAGGGGGAAGTACGGAGGTGTTCGAGCTAGGCTGGTGGCTGGACCTACCCGACCAGTCATACCATCCACCCTTCTGGCAAACGTACAATCCCTGGACAAGAACATGGATCACATAAGGCTTCTGAGGACAGCGAATCGAAACAAGAGTAACTGCTGTGTGTTCGTCTTCACGTAAAATCTGTCTAAATGACAACATCCTGAACTTTGCTGTACAACTGGTGCAGCTAAGATGCTACCGAGCGGACAGAGCCCTCATAAATGGAGGAAGGACTCACGGATGGAGTATGTGTTTACAATCCGTGGTTTGCGGTGCTGGGACTTTGTGGTGGTATGCAAACACTGTTCACCTCCGTGCAAGTGACAGCATCCACCACATTCTCGATCTTATGTCTGGGTGTGTTGTTTTGGGGTGCACCAGTCTTCACCTCAGGATGTTGTGGGGTTTGAAATGTACCAGTATATTTATATAACATGACGATGTTCTTTTGTTTGTCGTTGTTTTCCTCCTGTTCAATGTTCCTGCGTCTGGTGGTTTCCACTTTGGTGAAGGCCCAATTAGGTTATCCACTGGATCTCACCATACACCAGTACATTTCAAACCCCACAACACCCTGAGGCACCCAGAGAAGATAGATGGTTCGAAAGAGGAGTCAAAGAAG
>CAAKHD010003384.1:32941-51879 GCA_901007705.1 Fistularia tabacaria | reverse complement strand
ACCGAGCGGACAGAGCCCTCATAAATGGAGGAAGGACTCACGGATGGAGTATGTGTTTACAATCCGTGGTTTGCGGTGCTGGGACTTTGTGGTGGTATGCAAACACTGTTCACCTCACCATACACCAGTACATTTCAAACCCCACAACACCCTGAGGCACCCAGAGAAGATAGATGGTTCGAAAGAGGAGTCAAAGAAGTCATCTTTGTCAAAACGGAATAATCCGTCCCTGAAAAGAAATTGCTCTTTTTTTTCCAACCTAACACCACAATTTGCATTATAACCCCCCTTTGACCTAGTTTCTGCCAATCAAGTCTTCCATTTACACAACCAGCCACCATAACCTAGACCCGCCCAAAACCCTGGCAGTTATATCAGGAAACTCCCCAGAAGAAGCCTCTCGGATGAGGGTTGAAACATTTGCAAATGAAGAAATTCGGATGAAGAACATTTGGACAAGAATTCACCGTGACCTGGAAGACTGAGAACCTCCGAAGACATGCACCAACAATATATCTTACTGCTTCAAAGATAGCAGAGATGCACAGAGCCTGTGGCAGGGCATCCAGACCCCCACAGACTACAAACCCATGCCACAGCTCTGCGACGACAACATCTCCCTGCTAAACAACCTCCACAACTTCTTGGCATGGTTTGAGGCACAAAATACCGCACATCCACAGAAGGCCACACCCCCACGACTAAGCCCTGGGCCTGTCTGCTGCCAGCATAAAGAGAATACTCCACAATCAACACGCGCAAGACAGCAGGCCCAGACAGCATCCCTGTTCGGGTGCTGAAGAACTGGGCACAGGAGCTTAAGGATGTCTTCACGGACGTCTTTAACACTGCCTTGAGGCAGGCAGCTGTTCCATCATGTTTCAAAACCACCGTCATCAACCCTGTGCCAAAAAAGCCTATCCCATCCAGCTCCGATGACTATCGTCCCGTAGCACTGATCCCAATTATCTTGAAGTGCTTTGAACGACTGGCCATGGCACACATCAAATCCATCAACCACCCAGCCCTCGATGCCTTCCAAGTCAAACGGTCTACAGAGGATGCAATCTGCTCGGCTCTCCAACCAGCCCTCACCCACCTGGACACCAAAAAATTACGTGAGAATACTGTTCCTAGACTTCAGTTCAGCGTTGGACACACCGCAACAGCTTGAAAACAAAATTCAACCGTTGGGGCTAAACACATCCCTCTGCAACTGGCTGCACGACTTCCTCTGTGAGGCCACAAGAAGTCAAAGTCAGCAACGTCTTGAGCGGCATCACACTCAGCACAGGGCGCACTTACCACTTCTTCAAGTAACGGATCTCCTTCAGATTACATCTGCCATACATGACGTAGTCTACCCGCATGCTCCTACCTCCGCTCTTATAAGATATCCTATGTTCCTGCCTTTTCTGGAGAAAAATATTCACTGAAGCCATTTCCATCCTTTTTGCAAAGTCTACCGCCATCTGTCCCTCTTTGTTCACATCCCAGACACTGTAACCATACCTGCCTATCACTTCTTCATGACCTCAATTGCCTGCAAAAACATTTCCATTGGATTCTGCACCAATCTACTCTGTCTCACCTCCTGGGATATTCTGGCCCTGCGACTGACTGGCGACCGGTCCAGGGCGTACCCCACCTCTTGCCCAATGACAGCTGGGATAGGCTCCAGCATCTCCCGCGACCCCTGAGTAGGATAAGCAACAGACGATGGATGGATGGATGGATGGATGGATGGATGGATGGATGGATGGATGGATGGATGGATGGATGGATGGATGGATGGATGGATGGATGGATGGATGGATGGATGGATGGACGGACAAGCAGATGGGTCAAGGACCTGTGAACAGACCACCCCCAGAGTTTCAGGCTGGGCTCTCACTACTCTCCAGTCCTGACTCTCAGTACTTGAATTCCCCAGGGCTGTTTCCTATGTCCAGTCCTACATACTCAACACTTTTGACACTACAACATAATCCAACAGTAACAAGATAATCAAGTTTGAGGATGATACAACAGTGATGCTGATCCAAAATAATGATGAGTCAGCATGCCGAGACGAAGTCCACAATCTCACAGTTTGGTGCTCTAAAAACGACCTGGCACTTCAGGAGGAGGTGCATGGTACCCGCTCCTCTGTATATCAAAGAAGTGGAGGTCGACAGGGTAAAGGAATTCAGGTTTCCTGAGCACACACATCTCCCAGGACTTGTCATGAACCTCAAACACCATCACCCTCATAAAGTAGCAGCTCTATTTCCCGAGGTCACTGAGGAAAGTCAACCTCTCTTGGTAGCTACTGCTGTCTTTCTACAGATGCTCCATAGAAAGCGTCCTCTGCCATGGCATCCTGGTGTGGTTTAAGGGCTGCACCAAGGCCAAGAGGAAGGCGCTACAGAGAGTCATCAATGCTGCACAGAACATCACCAGCATAGACCCCCCCTGTCCTGAAAGACATCTACAGGTCCCGATGCATGCAACATGACAACAACATAAGAAAAGACTCATCACATCCAGGGAATCACCGTTTCACCCTTCTGCCCTCTGGAAGGCAGTGCAGGTGCTTGAAGACCTGCACTTCAGTTTCCTGAATAGCGTTTACCGCCGTGCCACTGAGGAACTGAACAGCAATCACAATAAACGCTGTAAATAGAATAAATAATGACGGGTTGAGCAATATCTCTGTGAAGTACAATACAAACATCAGAGTATTTCATACACTGATATCTTTGTCCCTGTTTTTTATTTCATACCTTTCATTGATTTCTCTTTTAATATCCTTAGTTCTCTTTTCCTTTATACTCTTAGAAGTTGTATGTATGATATAGCAGGAGTAGCACGAACAATTTCATTGTAACAGCAATGTTTCAATTACAATTAAAATCTCTCTTATTGTGAAGTATTAAAGACTGAGCAATTAAACTTGACTGAACAAAAAATGCTGAAGACATTAATATGAAGTGACAGGAATTGTACAACATCTAAAGAATTCAGCAAAAGAAATGATAACATTTGTCCTACTTATTTGTAGAAATGACACCATAAGCAAAAAAGATTTGTTAAAAGCAACAATCACATGACTTCATCACCTCTACATTAATTATAGGTAACACTGTGTCGAGATATTGTTGGGCACTGCGGAGGAGGAAGTGAGTGGAACTTGCCAATCGTAAAGCCACAGTTCTTCCTTAGACATGCTGCACTTGGACACTCATGGTGCACTTACCTGTGTTGTACCGTTGCATGATAGGAGAGCGTGATGTGGAGGCATCATAAATCTGACACCGTCGATGTGACTGTTTGTGCAGTTAATTCGATCCGCTGGTTTTCCTGCCTAACTGGTGCACTGCCATGAAGATTGTGATTTCCTTGAAGAATTCAGTACTTGATTCTATTTGCCTGTTGTACCCTAAGCTTGCGAGACTGGTCTCAGACGTTGGATAGCAAGATGGCAAATGTTCTTTGTGTAATGGAGGATCTTATCACATGTGCACTGTAGACTGCGTGATAGGAAAGTGGCAGCATCACCAAGAGGTCAAGAAATGCTCTGTAGAGGTACTAATTTGCCCCCCAGATGTAGCAAGGAGGCACCGCGAACGCTGCTACCAAGGATTCAGAGGCGCGACCGCCGGAGCCAGCTTGCCTACAAGGCCGAGGCTAGACATCGCCACCTCCCCCCACCAGCTGGGGGCAGTGAGTGTGACCCTGCCCACACCTCTGGCCAACAAAAGATGCCAAAGGAACTTCGCTGCTACTAGGGGCGGAACTTTGAGGCCCAGCTGTTCAGTGTGGTTTGTCAATGGCTGGGCATCGAGTCCCCAGAGCAACAGTTTGGTTGAGCGGCTCGATTACCCCCTTGCAATGCGGCGTCTTGTAGGGATGCTGTGAATAGTTCTGGACTGTTAAGTGCCTTAACTTTCGAACACCACGCAACACAGAGTTTTAATCACTCTTCCCTTAGCTTAAAGAGCATTTAGTTTCAATCAAACCTGTATCCCCTGGATACAACTACTTTGATAGAAAACTTCTGAGGTGTTTTTTGTTTTTTGGTGAGGGTTGTCTGCACAAGAACATGTGATTCACGGATGAAAGAAATAACATGTACTTGCTTGTACTTTTAAACCACATCAAGGCTTGGTACATCCCAACCTATTCATAGGCAATTATGGCTCACCTACCAGCTTCTGAACAAACATGTCTACCTTGGTCTGCTGCATTTGAAACTAGGCTCACAGATTTGCATCCTTGTGTTTGGGAATAAAAGAATGCTTGAGTACCGACTTTAGCCACCGGGGGCTCAAACACAGCTCCGTCGTTGTCTTCCTAAACCACTCTCCAAACAGTCTTGTGAAACAGAGCAATACTGCAAAAATGGTTGCACTCTCAATATCTTAGTTAAAACGAGACAAACTGAAGTCACAGTACTGATTTGAGCACGAGGGTATATCTGATCCTGGCCATGGGCTGGAGTGAATGATATTAGGAGAATCCATGTCACAAAAGAATTTATCCCTGACATGTTTTCACTTTAGACATGTTTGAACATACAGTGTAATTAGACTGAAACATCACATTCCATAAGGGTTTGGGTTTACTTTGGACGGACATGTCCATGGATTCTGCACTTAATTATGAAATAGAATCTGTTCTTGTGTCTTTTGAACAAATACTATTCAATTGAAAGCAGTATTGAGCAATTATAACACAATGATCAAATTCTATGTAAAATGTCAACACGGTCACAAAAAAATATCGATGTAAAAATTAATTGATTATAGTCATAAAGTGTATAAAGCTATTTTAAGTTGTTGTCTTCCCCCCGTTGCCATCATCTCACAGCTCCAAAGTGGCCTGACAAAGATTTTGTTCGACTTCAGGTCGAGGTTTCCATTTACACTTTCAGGAAAAGATCTTTTTTTTTTTTTTTTCCTGAGCAGAGACTTCAATCGCACTTTACTCGTTTTTTTTTTTATTTTTTATTCTCAATGTACTTAATAAGGTCATCCTGCAAAGTCAAACCAGTCCAAATACAAGACAGTTGGCTAACAAGTTCATCGGTAAAAATGTATCCAGGCAGCAACAGCCTCATCAGATGAAAAGGATTCCATGGCAAGAGCTGAGGAAGATAATACAGCAATATCTCTGTCCCACCTGAGTCAAAAGCAACATTTAAATTAAGCTTGCCACATATTCATCCAGCCACCACTTGTGTGAAGGATTGATCTTGAAGAAAAAAAAGAAAAATATCTCATAGTGCGTTCTAATCCTACTCTACATATAAAGTGTCATGAAACAACGTTTGGGAATTGGTGCTTTATGAAAAAAGACAACTTGACAATAGTTTTGTACTTGTTCAACAATACTGTCAAATTGTTTTCATAGTTAAAACAAAAAAGTAGAAAAAAATCAATCATATTTCATCAAAAATGAGAAAAAAGAAGTGTAATAGCATTGAGATATTGTTTAAAATGATCAAGAAATGATATAAATATGAACCAATTATTGTCTTAAAAATCACAAGAAACAATATCATATTTCAGCAGGGAATTATGAAGAAATAAAAAAACTATTAGCAAATACCACAGAATGAACAAGAAATACTCCAAACCCTTTGAGAAATTAGCGAAAAACATTAAAAGAAACACCCAAAATTACAAAACTACACAGTGACCCCCAAAATAATGGTAGAAGACATCTAAAATGGAAACTGTACATGATGACATATTATCTCAGTATTTAAATTAGATCAACTTACCTTAGATACTATTTATTAACTTATTTGTTTTATTTTGTTTTAACCTCCACTATATACTTTGATAAGCTACGTGAGGTGATGTATTGTTACTCTTATATTATTGTTATTGTTATCGTGCCAGTGCAATTTTCTTGCCTTTTGTTTCAGTGAAACAAAATTTTCAATCTTTTTTTAAAGGACTGTCGAACCTCATCACCCACTGCTATTTAGCAGCTCCTTGTATGCTTGTTTGCATATCTTAGCAAATAGATAAAGATCACAATCTTAAATTTTCCTCCTTTCTTGCATCCCAATTAAAGAAAAGGCTGTTTACCAAGCAGCAGTGAAAACCGTTGATTTATTTCCACCGGCTTCAGACTGGTGTTTTTCTTTTTCACTCTCTGAGCCCCAGGCTATTTTTCCTGATCTCAACGCTCACGATGTTTTAAAAGTAATGGCCACTCTGTTGGAACTTGTCTGCTAGAATTATGAGTCAGACATGGCTTATACATAAACTCTTCAGGCACATTCTGGAGCCGCTCGACACATTTAATCAGCACCTGGAGTTTATATCTTGATGTACAATTTCCATTTTGAAGTCAATATCTGAAAGGTAAGAGTTTTTTTTTTTTTTTTGTACAATGAAGGTTTTAAACTTTGGGAAAAAATATTGAGAAAGTCATGCATTTTACATTTTTCGAATACATTTCCCTTACATTTCTGTTCTTCAAAACTTCTCACTGACGCATGTGCAGTATTGTGGACAACATATCTGTTAAAGGATATCAGTCAATAGAAGCACTTCAGTGTCACTAGTACATGTTGTTAACTGGGCACAATCAAAAACAATGTGACTTCTCCACAATGTAAATGTTTCTTGAAAAGCCATGTACTCATCGGTGACAGAATACCAAATATTAAAACAGAGTTTCACATTCTCAGGTTTTTGTTTTGGTAATTGTTTGTGTGTATATGATTAGAAAATCTGAAGATGTTGTTGAGTATAATGTATGAAGTAGTTGTTTACATGCACTCAGTTAACAGTAAACTAAAAAAACTAAATGGACATTTTTCCACAAATTATGAATTAAACAGCTGGCCAATTACTCATTCATTAAGCACCCCCAAAAAATAATAAAAAATATATAGGTAAAAAGAATATCACTTCACTTCACTATCACACATCGAATATTGCAGTTTCTGCAGCCACACATGAATATGAAGAGTCACAGGAGGAAGAAGAAAGAGAAAGAACAAAAAAATGTGATGAGGAGCACAAAAGAACACAGATCACAACCAATCTGTGCTAACCTAGACTTGGGTTGGTCAATGGATGTTGTTGAGGGAGTCTGACCTTTTGAATTCTACATGATATATATATCTATACATATCATACTGTATATGCACCCTGAATTTGGTTCTTTAGGGTCAGGTCTGCTCTCAACATTTGACATTATCCTATCAGTATATTTCCAGCCGATATTTAATTTCTCCCCGCATGAGGGTGGGTTTGGGTGGTTGGCAAGAGTTTGTGTGCGTGTTCCTGACATACTTTTGCAGCTGAAAAGGCAAGTCTACCCGTCAGATCGTGTTGACATCTTCAAAAGCATGCAAGTCACCTCAGCCATAAGTTTGTGCTGTCAGTGGATCGACTGTTTACATTCTATTGTTAGTTAAAATTGTGCGACACTTAATGACTTAATGTTAAAAGTCCAGAATCTGTAAATACTTAGATTGTATATATATGTGGTTACATTAAGTAAACACATATACTTCAGATGGATCAGTTAAGATCACAAACATTTTAAAATTATTCTTGAATTCTTTACTTGACGTGAAATGTCCATGTGACAGGTTTTGTAAGCATCCAAACGCCTCCTTTTTTTTACACTGACAAAATGACTTTTGTAGACTTCAGGAAAAGAAATATCCAAACAAGAATGCATCGAATACTCAGATATTCTGCTCCATCAGTCAGTCTGTATGGAAGATCAATTCCAGCTGATGTTTTCAGCTGCATCTCATACTGAAGCTCTTTGCTTTATACAGGAAAGAAACATTTAGAAAGGAAACAAAGAGTCACACCCTTTCGATTTTTACATTCAATTACCACTTCAATCTTTTTCATGAATGGCGTGTTGCATGACAGCGGACAAAAGAGTTACAGCCTCATCAAAGCGGGACATGTTCAAAAACGTCGCGCAGATGTTGCCTCCGGCTAATAAAAAGTTCTAGTTCAATAGCGCTCCCTTCAATATCCACTCACAGCGTTTGCCCTGACATCATACACTTCTAACTTGGGGTTGATCGCGCAATGCATGAAACCTTCTAACTGATCTATTTTTTTGTCTTGGTTTGTTTTTGTGTGTTTTTTTTTACTTTTATCAGCTGATGTTGGATGGACAATCTGAGTACAGTCAAGTTGACCGTTTCTGGTGGGGGTGCAGGAGAAGGACTCAAAGGTAGGGTCCGTTCTAAAAATATGGCTGAGTTCAAATGATAACATCCATTCTAGGGATTCCTCATGAAGCCTTATAGAAATGATTTGTGCGTTTTCAATCAATTCATGATTTTTCCAGTGAAAAACGTTCAAAGAAGATTGAGGCTTGTACCTTCCAAGGACAAAATGACCTCACTGTATTCACACATGGAGTTCTTGTAGCTTGTCCTTGATAGATCATCTGAGCAGAACTTTTTTTCCCCAAAGGGTGTCAGAACTATTCTGTGATAGGAGCACAGAAGGGCTTCTGGGGAGCGTTCATGGAGCACTCCAGATAGCAAACAATCCAGCTGTGCACCTCAAAGCAGCCTAAAAGGAGCACACTGGTTACCAGGAACCTTCTCGCACTCTCAATGCCATTTTTGAACGCCTGGATCTTCGTGATGAGACCAGCGCTGAACCAAAACCTTCATTGTGGTTTTTCCAAAGGAAGCAGAGCTTAATGTGGTAAAATGCCTTTTCTTGATCTAAAAAGATCAAGCTCGTTTTTAGACCAAATAAATAGGGGAGCCTCACCACCTCCTGAATTAGGTAGAAGGTATCTACCAGCAACACAGTAGGTCTGGTTGTGATAGATTACCCGCTCCACACCTTCTCTCTGCCGAGTGTGTGAGGGTTTGGAGTGGATTTTATGATCAGGGCATAGGAGAGACAAAGGGTGACAGTCTTGTTTTTTTTTATTTCTCGGAGATTCCCTTTTTTTGGGCAGCGGGGCAATGATAGCCTTTTCCCCTTTGTTTGTGGCGTGTTTATTCAGCTTTTTTGAGGGATGTGATGCCGAGCTGAATGATAGAAAAACGTGAGGTCTGGGAAGTAGCATTCAAGTTTAACACTTTCCCATGCACTTGGTTTGACTGTGTACGTGTGTGTGTGTGTGTGTGTGTGTGTGTGTGTGTGTGAGAGTGAAACATCGTCTGAACAGCAGCTCTGAGACAGTTTGCTAATATGAAAGAGCACATTAATCACTATATGCCCTCCTCCTTCCTCTCTACATTTTAAACAGCATGGCCTTAAAATAGAGTGTTTGCTGATGTTGCCACTGGATGGCGTGTTGTTGTTTTTTTTGTGTCTTGTTGTTGTTGTTTTATTCTTTTATGCAGACGATATTGCCCTTAGCAGCAGCACTTGGCAGCCACTGTGTCTACATGGTTTTGACTGCTAACATGTTGGGGCACAGTTGCTGGGGGCAGAGACGCAAAAATGTTTTCATGATGGGTCAAATATGAACTCTACCAGTGCTGTCTTGCATCTCAAATTGGATTTATGCAACTAATTCAGCAGACAGGCAGTTCAAGTGAAAGACAATAAATAATAAATGAAAATGACACGCTATCCCGTATCCGTGCTTCAAGTGAATTATCTAAGGCATCTGCTTGGTGTTCCAGCGCTGTGTGTAAAAGTGTCTCCAAAAATCAGGAAAAAAGCCTTAATTGTGAAAAGTGAATGTTGACAAGCTATGACCTGAAACGGGCAAGAAAAGGTACATAAACCTATTTTAAAGGCTTGAGCCCGGAAGGAGAGCCTGTTTAAAATCAAGCATGAGGTCCCATGTCACAAACCCTGCGTGGTATCATGCATTTTAAGATTAGATGTTATAGTCAATACTTAAATGAAATAAATGTAGTACTAATAAGTACCTATTTCGACAAGAAAAATAAGCAAACAAAGATGTAAGATTGAATTTCCTGAAATCCCAAAATCCTAAATCCTAAATCTTTTAACTCTAAACTTTCAAGTTTTCCCCATTTTGTGACTTTGGTTTGTTCTGCTGGGCGGACCAGAGCGTGTTCATCCATCTCCAGTCCCGGCTCCTTCTCTTCCATGCAGGTGATCCCTCTTGGAATGCCGGTGTGTCGGCTGGAGGGAGCGGCCACAATGGCGGAGGCGGCTCGGTTCCGTTCGCATCCGGCAGCTCTTACAGCAGCCCGAACAGATCTCGAGGCTTCAAGAACAGTGAAGGCGGCAGCCTCAAAGCACAGGGAACGTGCTTTGGCGTGTCATCAGGAGGAGGGAGTTCTGGAGCTGCAAGGGGCCCAGGATCAGGGGTTCGGGTCGGAGGGGGATCCTCAAGCTCGTCCTCTGCTCTTTTAAGTGGTGTCGGAGATGTAAGGAGGGATGATTTTATAACAGATTCCAAGGGGATCAAGATGAGCTCCGGACAAAGATCTGTGGAACTGAAGAAGGGCTCATCCTCAGATCTCACTTACTCCCCTGTTCTCAAGCAAGTGAAAGGCGTGACCATCGGAACAGCTGTTCATTCGAATGCTTTTGATGGTTAGTCACATATCAAGGACGATTCAATTGATGCTACTTCACTGAACTGTCTTCATGGTGTTTGCAGCGTGCCTGTATACGTCGTAGAGACAATAAACAGTGGAACAAGCTCATCCCTTTCGTGTAACCATGTTTCAGATAGTTCAAGCCCGGGCTCATCTCCAGAGTTTAAAAGGAGGGAATTCGGTGAGTGAAACTTGACTCGACAGATTGGCTTCAGGGTCAGTCTGACCTCGCAAAACACTTACAATTATTTCTTTTTTGTGAAGGTGCACAGGGTTGAAGTGGCCTATGTTAAAGGAAAACATCCCACTTTGCAGAGACAATGACTGGGACGTCCTTTCAGTCGTTATCCCAATCATTTTGTTTTAAGTCCAATTATTTGGGGGCTCAGGTGACTTTAGGTTTGGACTTGTTTAACCTTACTTTTCAAAGGGAGCATCAGCGCTTCATCAGTTGCTAAAGCCTTGTCGGTTTACATTGACAATCATTTTGGGGGGAATTTGCTTGTTCAAGGTGATTTGTCTCAAAAAGACTGCCTTACTGTCTGCTGATTCATTGGGTCACAGTTATCTCAACACGTTCTGCACAAAAATGTCAATGAATGGGCATGGCGAAGTTCATCAATGAGCTACGTCATGGATGAATGGGCAGACATTGTGGTTTTGGTAGAAAGTGGATCTGTCAGCACATTAACGGTATGTTTGAAAAGTTTACTGGTCGCCTCTCCATCAAGAAGCCTTAAGGTCAAACTTCTCCCACGGACGTGTACTCAAGGGCAACACCTTTGTTTTCTCTCAGGCTCTTCATTTGCAAATGCAGGTTCTGCCACCAGAGGACGCACTCAGAGCAGAGGTAACCATGAATATTCAGACAGCATTTTATTAAACCTATTGTCATGGTAGCCTTTTTTCAAACAAAACAGGTCAATGTAACCTTAAAAACCACGGAGGGGTTGGAGAGTTAGCGAATAATTAAAGCAAATAAATGACAACAACAATCTTGTTGGTGAATACCACTGTTCAGGAAAAAATTAAAACAAAAAAAACTATAATTTCAGAGAGTGCCATTAGAGCCAGGCTCCAGAGTGCTTCTCCTACAGGAAATTGTGAGTGTGAATCGTTCTTTTCATGGGGTTTTCATATCTTCCATGTCAGATCTGGGATCATTAGCCTCAGCTGAGACCGATACATAGTGGTAGGTGATCATCTCCACTGTTCTGTGTGCCGTGTAGGGACTGAACTGGATGACGTGAAGCGTCTGGTGAGGGGAAATGGCAGCGCGAGTCCCCCTCAGTCCCACAGTGACACGCTGCCCATCCCCCGGAAGGCTGCCGTGGAGACCAGGACCGTGTCAGAGAATGTCACTTCAGGTTACACCAGTAATAAGCCTCCTCTGGATAAGAAGGAATGGGAAATTGATTAACAACAGATGAAAGGGCCACCTTGAAAAATGGTTTCCATCCGTAGCCTGGTATCATCTCCAGCGTAATTCGTGTTTATTTGGGAGAGGAATCCATTTTCCCAACTCACCGGCAGAGACCGACGAGCCTCCTCAAGTAGCTGTGCTTTATTTTTCAATTTCACTTTTTAACAACAAAAGAAGAACGACTTTCGCACAACTCGTACAAATACAACAAACAAAGAAAAAAGACTGCCTGACCAATGAGATATTTTACTGTCAAACATGACAATCAAAATATGGTTTCACAATAGTTATAAAAGTCAAAGTAGAACAACAATGAATTCTAGGCATTGCCACTTTCTAGAATTGTGTTAATATCTTGCACTTTACATCCTGAGAAAAAATGTATTTTATTTTCCGCTTCGAACAAGCAGTTGAACGGTTCTATTTCATCTGCAACTGGAATTCATTTGTGACATATATTGTAATAACATCAATGATTAATTGCAAAAAGAAAAAAAGCTTTGGCCGGCCTTGACAAATACAGATGTTGCGGTTCGTAATAAATGCAAATGGACAGCACGATGTTTTACAATGTTTTAAGAGACTTCTGATGTGTCTTTGTTCAGTTTCAGACAACTTCTGGTCAGGAGGTGTCAATGGAACAACCAGCGGAGGTGGAGGGATCAATATGAGCCTCGGGAGAGACGTCACTGTGGGGAGCATCATGAACAGTAACTACGGCTACAATTCAAACCCCAACAACCTGTCGACCACATCCACCCTTTATCAGCAAGGTCTGTCAAATTATTTCAAGAGCCCTGACATTTTTCTGTGTGTGCGTTTGTGCGTGTGCGTGTGTGTGTGTGTGTGTGTGTGTGTGTGTGTGTGTGAACTTTAGGATGTTTCGTTCATTACTGTCTAATGCTGTCCTTATAAAAAAGACTTTTTTGTATTTTTGTCTGACACACTCACACACTATCCTCATTTTTGGTGATGAATTTAACAAACGCCCTGGGAAATAAATCTTGAAGATATCAAAAATGTTTTATAGGAAATCTAAATGTGATAAAAGTGCACGGTTGTTCACCACACCACAAAACAAGGCAGTAAAACTCCCAATAATCTGTCAGAGCTCCTAATTTTCAACAAGCTCCTACAGTTTTCATGAACTGTCATTTCAGATAAAGATAATATTCTGTCTAAATTCTTACAGTTTACTTGATTTAAAATATACTTTTTTCTGCTCGCAGTTCGAATGTATGTTTTTTGTGTTTTACACTTAATTTTACACATAATTTACACTCCTTGTCCATTTTTGGTGGAAGAGTGTAATTTACCAATAGGTGAAATTGTATTTTTCCGGAATAAAACATAGATTTGTGTTTGAGTGAATTGACTCTTAAAAAAAATGTAAATAGTTGAACCCAAAAAAAAGGTTGACAGAGAATAAGTGCTTACAGCTATAAGTAGGTATGAAGCAGATTGCATTTAGGTGTAAAACATTCAAACTTGTATTTGAAAGGCAGCACGAACTGAGAAATAAAAACAAAAAGTTTGAATTGTTGTCTGATGAGCAATCATCGTCGTAGCAGTTGGACATTATTTTAGTGTCTGAAGAGATTTCGTCCTTCATTCGAAGCCTTTTTCATTTCTGAAACAGTTTTTTAACAAGATTTTAGTTTGGGGTTTGTTAGGATCAAGTCATTGACCCCATTCATGGTATGATGCAATGCTAGGGTCACATGGTTAAAAGGGTAAGCAGGTGTTGATTTGTCTTTGGAGCGATCGATGGTCACAGTTGTGCCCTTGGTTGCCCTGCTGAGTGATAGTTTTTCCAGTTTTACGATGATGGCTTTGTTTAAACCACCCTCAAATCATTTGTCATCCCTGGCCAAAAGGCACCCATTACCATCAATGAATGAGTCGCCCTTGTCCGTGAAAGGTAAATGCACTGCATGGTCTTGACCAAAGGAGCTGGAACTCACATAATGGCCGAACAGTTTGTACCGTGATTATTCAAGTTTCCGTTTCTGTGCAAGTCAATAGTTTCCTCCCTGCACTTTGTGCACTGGTGTTATTTGTCATGTCGCCCCTAAAACAAGTGGAGGCCAAGATCCTGCACGGACATTTCTGTAGAGCAAATAATTTTCCAGGATAGAATTCATCACATTCAGCACAACACCGGCGAAATTCTGCATTTAACCCATCATGGATTGAACATGAGCAGCGGTTAGAGGTTCAGTGTCTTGCTCAACAACACTTAGACAGGCCGGGAGGAGTGCGGGAATCGAATCGGGAACGTTCGGTGCCGGGGTTTTCCTCCCCAACACTTTGTGTCACGCCGCCCCTCCATACAGGCGCAAAACTAGGCAGTACAGTTGTGACAAATTAACAAATGTTTATTTTCCAAAAAGTGTTTCAAAAAGGGACAAATGTATTGTGTAAATCCTTGTATGCAAAGGAAGTTGCATGAAATAAGTAGGAGATTTCACAAACAGCAAGGAAATGTGTTTTCCCATTATAATGAAATTGTACCTTTGCTGCCCACAACGAGTGCTCGATAGTTTGAAAAGGTGTTCATACATTGAAGAGATGTAGGTTATTTAGTAAAGACATAAAACAAGAAATAGATAAATTAAAACGATACTAATCCTGAAATCAGAGCCAAAAAATTATACTTTAATGGTAGCAAGTCTGTCTTGCCCCTTGCAGTTACAATGCCAATAAAAGCTTTTACATTTTTAAATATTTTTATACTTGTTAAGTTTTTTCAAAGACCTTCCCATCTGGGATCCAAAAATTAAACAGGTCCAGTTGCGACGATGAGATTTTAGTGACTTTGTTGACTCATAAGAGACCTCACAAATACAGGCTCCTGCAAAATTCCTCAAAATATATGGGCCCCTTCCAAATCCCAGCTCTTAAACTGTACAGTAAAAACATACAATGAAAGCACAAACACCAGCAATCCGGCTCATTTGACACAGACAAAGTTGCTTGCAGTTTAAATTCAAGTTTGATCTATTCACATCTTTGTTAGATGGCGTTCCAGCACGTTCAGGAGTCCAGAATAACATGGCGGTCGGTTCCCCTCCTCTGAACACTGGACTCTCTGCCAGCAGCACAGGTGGGCTTCTGCAGCCTGAGAACCGTGAGACTTCCCTCCTCACCACGTCACGTGTAAGAAGTCACTGCTTTAAGTCTGTTTCCGCTTTGTCCTCAGCTCCAGTTTACGGAGTTCAGAACAACCTCGGGGCTTCAAGCTCCACTGTCCTCAGCCCCACTGGAAGCCACACACAGTTTGGTGAGGCAGTGACAGTATTTAAACACATCTGTGACTGAACCTTGAATCCTGCCTGGAAACAAATGCATGCAAATTGATTTAAATCATCGTTAGCTTTACACCAAATGCCGAAATGAAGCATTTTAAAGTCCTCTTGTAAAAGCCGACAATCTTTACATCGATTGTGCGATTGTCTGAACAAAATGCCTTTATCCACCAATAATTTTGGAAAATTTAAGGTGTTCTTTTTACATTTATGTTCAAGTGATATATGCAAACATGCAAAAGAGCAAGATGAGAAAAAAAAAAAACAACTCAAAGGAAAACAGTCAAGGTACAATAATGTGAAACATGGTAATTCTAAGATTATTTCAGCAGTAGATCTTTAAAATCAAAAATGTTTCACAACAACAATAATAATAATGTAGTGTAATTGGTTTAATTTTTGCCAGTGGTAGATATTTTTGTTTGTTCCACATGTTTCTCAAGCGAATGGGCATGAGGTTAGTTGGCGTGAGAAAAGGGGCTGCCCGGTCAGGGTAAGATGGAGGACGTATGAACATTACTTTGTAAGACATAAGCAAAGGCAAACTGGGAAATACATAGGTATCAGTGAACAGACAAAAGAAGGACCACAGTAAAAAAAAAGAAAAAAAAAACAGAAACATACACGAAAAAAGTGCGTATAAATATGCACAAAATTGTTTTCGGGGGATAATTTGAAAAATTACATTATTTCCTGTATCACTATTCTCACTGTTTTAAACTTGACATTTCTCTCTGTCAGTATATGGTGTTCAGAAAAATGTTCCCAGCACCGCCATCAGTACATCGACAGGTATGTCAAAATGTTGTTGCAGTCCTGTATATCAGAGGCAACATCGCAGTCAGAGGACAAAGCACAGCATGGGTACACTCGGTATTTGGAATATAGCTTGACATGCTTCTAATCAACTGCTCTCAAACAGATTGAAATAAAAGTAAAATTACAATCCACGTCTGTTTACTGCTGACATACGCAGGTGTTTTCTTTAATTGTCGTGTAGTGCCGGATGGGTTACTCAGATACTCTCCTCCATTATAGCACTGATAGCTCATTGTCAAATGAATACACAGCTCTCCAGTCACATGTATCATCAGCTAAATGTATCTAGGTTAAAGTAAAATTGTGCAATTGATTGTTTTACGAACCATGCCACTCATGCTACTTTAGTGTTTTGCTGCATTTTCCTCAAATGGTAGATGTTAGGGTCATATTATATCTGCTGTGTTTTGGTTTTTATGTTATCTTTCTCCTCAGTGAGACCCAGCAGCCCTCTCATGGATGACACCTCAGGCAAAGACTTCAAGTTTGTACTGATAGAGAAGGATAACGCTCCCATCAAGAAGGAGACAGAGCGGTTGGTGATGACCAAAGACACTGGAAAGCAGTTCATGTCAATTCCACCAACCGCTTCTACCTGTAATAAAAAGCTCCTCAACAAGCATGATTAGAAAGTTTCGGCTAAACATTGGCCTTTCTGAGACATTTACGCTTGATTTCTTGATTTTTGTTCCCTCCTCCAGCTTCCTACTCTGAGGACTCACTGAAGAGAGAGAAGCAGAAGCTGTCGGCCAGCCAGCTGACAGAGAGAACAGATGCCAAATGTAGTTGCTTGCATGCACTAAAATCCACTGACAGCATTTAAGTCTGAAATATTGTGATTCACACATGCATTGTTCGTCCTTTTTCAATGACGTCTATTGGTTGATTTGTTTTTTTATAGCTCTGTCCATGAAAGTTCCCACAAAAGAAAAAGGCACTTTTGCAGGTACATGTTACTTCCCGGGCAAACATAACGCCCTAACCCTGACTCTCAGCATAAGGAACACCGTTGCTGTATAATTAGATGCATTGGATTCTTTGACACATTTTTATTTACCTTTCAGTGTTCTATTGCATTGTTTTTGTTTTTCTTTTAAAGTTAGCATTAATTGGCACGGTGAGTGTTAGTATTAGACCCTGTAAACAGTGATAACATTTTCAGTTTTCTTGCAAGAAGGCATGTTAAAAACGTTCACAAACGAAACCCTTTTATGCCTCTCCTCTATCAGAGATTGGTAAGGCTGACTCTGGTCTGAGCTCCTTGTGCTCCTGCTGCAGCTGGTGGAAGTGGTTGCTGGGTCTACTGCTCACCCTGCTGCTCCTCCTCGGCCTACTTTTGGGACTCATCGCTTTGAGTAAGAAAGGGAACTTTTTCTGAGGTATCAGTTAAATCGTTTGAGCGCAACATTCAGACACTTTTTCTGATCTTTAGGTGAAGAAGTCAAACGTCTAAGGAGTCGTGTGGAAGCCCTAGAGACCCTACAGGGTTCAGCATCCACCAAGTTCAGCCGCCTATCATCTGGTGTCAACATCATTGACCCAATGGAGTCGACGTACGCTGAAAGGGGCTCCTCTGGATCCACGTTGACACGCGCTGATAATAATATCCACCTTGGGGCTGCAGGACCAAGAGGAGGCTTAGCAGGATCCATTCCAGATAGTGCTGGCCTGCAGAAAGCAGTCCAGCAGCTGGTCAGAGCTGAACTCCATTCAGATGATATAAGACGTAATGCAATTACACTTTCTGGAAAAAAAAATCAGGAGGCAGACATGGAACAGCATCGGTGAATAAATTATTTTGTCTAATTTTAGAGTCACTCAGAGGACCAAAAGGTGACCCAGGTATTAAAGGTATGTACAGAACAGTAGAAATGGACAATGGAAAGTGTATATATTTTGTTAACCATGTAGTCTGACCACATGTTCACAGGAGATCCAGGTCAACTTGGACCAAAAGGTGAGATTTAATTTCCAAAAATGATGTTTGTTATTTAAGTTTGAAAATATGAATGATACATCTGCACGTATTTTGCAGGTGACTCTGGATATCCCGGCCTGCCAGGTAAGACTGAGAACACGATTTCCCGTTATTTGGGGGAAAATACCCCTTTCCACTGTTATTTCCAATGACCTCAGGGCCTCAAGGACAGATTGGTCACCCAGGAGCAGAGGGGCCGAGGGGGCCAAAAGGAAGCACAGGTAATGATCAGTCGTGCTCTTAACAATGGTTCGCTGAGGCAGAGTAAATGAACTGCATATGGGATAACCTCCTCTCTTAACAGGCGAGTCAGGACCTGAGGGAACACCGGGCGCTAGAGGAAGAGATGGGGTGATTGGCCCACGTGGAGAGAAAGGACCCCCTGGTTTTGGAGAGAAAGGGGAAAAAGGTAGAATATTAAAATATTCAACGGCCCACCCATAAACCCAGCAAGGTGCTTAATATTTGATATGAAAATTTCCCTTCACCAGGTTCTCAGGGTGAGCAAGGATATCCTGGTCATGCTGGTAACAGTGGGCCTATGGGGCAGAAAGGTGAGGTGAAATTCGAGTTCGAATTTCAGGTAATATCCAGTCGGTTCAGCCTAAAGATACAAAACAAAGATCTAGCATTTGAAGGTGTTTTGTATTGAATATCATGAACAGATAAATGGCTCCCAGATTTCATTTCCCAATTATTGAACTACAGGTCAAAAAAAAGTGTGATTATCTTTAAAAAAAATATCCGGTGATTTCAAATTTTCAGTATGTATGCAGCATGTTGCCACAGCGGACAGCGATTCCAGGAAAAACGGTTTCATTTTGACGGGGGGGGGGGGGGGTTTTTTGGGTTTTTTTGTTTCCCCCCGGCGGTGAAAAAAAACTT